>WTSP01010744.1:0-12851 GCA_025331215.1 Actenoides lindsayi | reverse complement strand
AGTGGGAGGTGTCCCTGCCCATGGCAGGGGGGTTGGAACTAGATGATTTTTAAGGTCCCTTCCAACCCTGACAATTCCATGATTCCATGATCCTACGTCACAGGAAGATACTGGGTAGCTTTTCCTGGTATCCATCTGCTAAAAACAAACAAACAAACAAAAAACCCCAAACAAACCAGCAAAAGATCAGGGAAAGCTCAAGAGACAGCAAGTACAGGTTTTCCACAGGTTCATAACAGATGCCTGGGTCCTAAATCTATCACCTCTAAAACCACACAAGATCCCAGCAGTCCTTATGCTTTCGGAATGTGATTCCATGTAGCATATTTTGGAGCACACCTCTCTGAGCACCTAAGCTCCTAATCCATGCCTGGGCTCTCTCAGGACACAGGTCCTGCCATTCCTTCATTGATTTCTGCTGAAGGATCCAAGCCAGGATGTGGTTATCACACACCTTTGCCTAAGGTCACAGAAAGAGGGAAAAAAAAAAAAGGCTTGAATGGAGGCCTCCAGTAATTTTAATGTATTGTTTTTCTTAATCCAGTGTCTCCTTGCAGGAGCAAGAACATCTCCTGGTAGGTGTGAGAGGAAAGCCACTATCCTGCTTTCACTGAATTGGAACAGACATGTCCCACCTCACACCAAAAGAGAAAAAAAATAAAAAGAAAATAAAAAATAAATGTGTAGGGACCTGAGCACCCTCCCTGAGAATACTGTCTACCTTGGAACATATGATACTGTCTTGAGAGCTGCAGGCTCACTTTCCCTTCTGCTCCCTAATGAGGGGCTAAGCGCTGGCTTATTTGCACAGAGAGAAAGGAGATATTATCACCTATTTATTCATTAGTCATTAAAAGCAGTTCTACCTTAGGCTAACCAGCTTTACCCTTAAAAAGCTCTGCTAGTCGAAGTGAAAGAAGGCATCTTTGCAACCCAGAGGTAGGCTCTGAAGTTTCTAAAAGGGACACATTTTAAGCTTTCTCCCTGGGACCTTGGCAGGTACCTCTTTCTGTGTGGGGAGCTTGCTGAATCTCATTCTCAGGCACCACATGTGAACTGCAGGTGTTGAATTCAAAGCTGCGACCTAAGATAACTTCTGTACCATCTTCTAATGAGTTTGAATGTTCCAGAAATGTAAAAAAAAAAAAGTCCTGAGCACATTTCGTCGGGGTTTTTTTTTCTCAAACTGAAGAAATGGGAACAAAAAGAGACCCAACGACCTTTGTGTAGGTTTTCCTGCCCTGCTAGAATGCATTCCTACTGCTTTCCCAGTTGAGTATTTTGAAGAGGAGCCTGAACCAAATGAATTATAAAATAGTCTGTGCTTGCATTACAGCCAAGGGCAGAGGAAAAAGTCTTTTGCAGCCTCCCCCTATCTCTGTGCTACCAACCAAACCCCTGAAATGTGAGCACTCCGGGAAGTGCTGGTGACCTCCTCTTTGAGATGCT
The DNA here is from genome assembly GCA_025331215.1 of Actenoides lindsayi. Taxonomy (NCBI): domain Eukaryota; kingdom Metazoa; phylum Chordata; class Aves; order Coraciiformes; family Alcedinidae; genus Actenoides; species Actenoides lindsayi. The sequence goes on along the minus strand of WTSP01010744.1, from coordinate 11,402 downwards.
GGGGTGTGTTGGCTTCCCGACTCCTTTCCATTACAAATACTACTTGAGCTCATTTCCTAAGAAAACCAAGCTTCCTATGATGCTGCTGCACATCAGCTGTGTGTCAGCCCCACTCAAATAACTGCTCAGCCATTCTGTGCCTTTCAGTCAGATCCTACAGGGCTGCTGATCTCGAGGAGAATTTGAATTCTATTAAATCATTGTAGTTGGTAAGACAGAAATTGGGACCTAGGGCACACGCTCATAGCAGAGCAGGCTTTATTAATAAACTGGCTCACAGACCAGTTTATCTCAGTATTCTCTGAATGCACAGAAGGATATTAATGTCACTGGTATGGGACAAGTCAGTTAAGTCACTACTGGTTTGTGTTACCAGGACTAAGTTTTAAGATCTAAATAGAACATAAAGTTGAACCTCCTTCACAGTTACCAGCTTTATTGACATCAATTAAACCCAAATCTAGCAGTTAATCTGAAGGGAACGAGACAATCCAATCCATCAAACCCCAAGAAAGAGACAATAGCTATTATATTTGTATTTTTCACCATATTAATCTTGTTATTCCACCAAAAAATATAACTGTGCTGTTCATTGAAAGAATACTGCAGACTCACCAGAAGGCAAGTTTCTGCAGAATGGGATCCTTTGTCTTCATAAACACCACGTTAGCTATTTTAAATTCATTCTTTCCCTGTTGTTCAACGTTAGGTATCAAAAACGACAAGGCTGAACCTTTGGTCTAAGCAAGCAGGGTAACAGATCCCATCCAATAATCACAAAAAGATTTTGTTAAGTAAAACCTGGAGTTTAAATTCCCTAGTCACAGCAGTGGTAGGCTGTCCATTGCTGATAATACACAGGTCATACATATGCCAGTAAAAGGATTACAGGGTGAATACCATAAAATGGATCTGAATAGGAGGTATGTCATGTTTTATGTTTGGGGTTTTGGTTTTGTTTTTTTTTATTCTAATATTTAGACATTTCGTTTATTTTAAATCAAACAGGTCCTAATTCAATAATTAATTCTCCTGTCAAGACACTCAGCCTCTCAGCTACTTTAGTATTATTTTAATCTAACTTCAGTTAGGTGCCAGGAACTGGATGCTGCAGTTTTAGTGAGAAGGAAAATAAAGAAGTGGCTTGAAGAGTGTGATGGATGAGAATGGCTCTCCCACTTTTTAAGAACTTTAAGAAAAACATCAGCTGAGATTTCAAAAAAAAAAATAAAATCTTGGATCTTGGGTTCCAGGGGAAAGAAGAGAAAGCATAAAGAGACAAACAAACAAAAAATCTTCTCTCTCCCCGGAATGCTAATGGGCTGGAAATGCATGTTGCTGTATCTCTTGGTCGTGATCTAAATTTTACACACCAGAGCTCACTGCCATAGCAAGAACTGAACAGGGAGAGGGTGTCAGAACTGCAAAATATGCTCTTTAGAGAAATAATTCAGTGTCTATAGCATCTCCAGTTCTGTAAAACTGGCTTTTAGAAAAACCCCAAAAGGTATGACCACTCCCACATCATGTTTCAGTCTTTTGCTTTAATAGTGGATATTCACTCAGATCTTGCTTTGTAACAAGTGCAAAATTGGACAAATTTTAAATGGAACCACTCTAGAAGTGCATTATAGAAGCCAGGACTCAGAGCTGATAAAGCCTTTGGATTGATCTTCTAGCAGAGAGTTGGGACAGACAGCTGTCAGCAAGGGGTGGAAATAATGACTACTAATAGACCCTGGAAAGCTGGCTCTAACTATTTCATTTGTAAAAATACTGTATGTTTTGCTTTAAATAAAGAAAAATAAAATGAAAATTGAAGCTGGGCAGTGGAAAGGAAGACAATCTTCCTCCCTGCTCCTGGCTACTGTACTTTGGATCAGGTGGGTGTCTCCAGGACGAAGAGGAAAGCCGCTTCCCCCAGAGGAACTGAGCATCCTCTGCTTGGAAAAAACTTTAAGAGGATGGAGCAGGGAGGAAGGAGAAAAAGAAGTGGCAAGCAGGCAGCAAACAGCAGAGTGCAGCTTAGAAAAGCTCCCTGGAGGGCCAGAGACTTCCTTACAGCAGAGAGCACACCCAAGCCAGGCGAAGACGGGCAGATTTGTCATTCAGCACAGAAGACCGTGCAGTTTGATTCAAAATGAACTCAGAAATGGATGTTTCCATTCCTGGAAGACTAAACTGTAAACTACACAGCGGTCCAAGCAGCAGGAGGAGGCAGAGGCTGGCACACAACTGCAGCTGTATCACTGGATTTGTCCCAGCCTGACACGGAGTTTAACATCGGTCTTTTCCCTGCCTTGAACGGTGACAGAATTGAAATTAGGCAATGGACAAAACTGTATCTGTTTTAAAAGAAAGCAAGGTGCAATTTAGTGAGTGATTGTCACATATAAGTGTTTCAATAATCTAATGTAAAGTTGCCCAGGCTAACACACCCAGTAACTCTTCAGTGGTGCCAGAGCAACAGAACTAACCTTATCTGCTACTAATCTGTCCACAAAGCTGATTAGCATTTTGTTAGTTTAATGAGTGGAAAACAACACAGGCTTTAAACTCATCCCTGGCACATTGTTTGCTGAAGAAACTGAAGGACTGGGTTTCATTCTTCCCTTGCCTCCACATTATGTCACTCCCAAACCTTCCCTGCCCCTGGCCAATTAAGATCAGATTCAGTAGCTCTTTCCAGCTGCTACAGTGCTTTCATCTTTAAAAAAAAGGTAGAAGTTTCATTTTTAAGTTATTTAAGATGTTGCTTCCTGACTTCTTCATTGTTTCTGAATATTTTAGAGAGATTTTCATCTGCTTTTAAACTAAGGAGGCTCCAAACTAAAAGAATATTTTAAGAATCCAAACCAGAATAAAAACCAAGAGGACCATTTTGCAATTATCCCCAAATTAAACATTAAATTCTGTGAAATAAGGATTTTAGCTTCTCACGTGCAATACTAACTTCCTGACACATAGAAACACGCATCTACATGATCTACAACCAGCAGTCATACAGTTGTTTCTCCTGCATTTAAATCTAGAGGCTGTTTGGACTTATTTAGGTTTAAACCCTGCCAATCTGCTCTCTCAGCAAGACTTAGTGGCACTGTCTTGGGTTACCATATTTGACTTCCAGGCTGGAATTAAGCTGAACCTCATGAACAAAGGTGTACAGTGGAATTCCCTCGTGTTCATGTAGACCATGGCCTCATAAAGCAATTTCTGCCCTGTAGTATGTGAAACAAATATAATTCTACTTTGTCCTGAAATTATATTAAAATATATTGTGAAGTTGTTCAGGAGAGGTTTTTATATCTTATGTTTTCTCCTCAATGTGTCACTTAAGGGTAGGGATGAAGCTATTTCCTTGTCATTCAGATATTCCCTTCAGTACAAACCCTGAATGTCCTCAGTTTCCAAATACATGGCTCCGAGATGACTTGAACCCATATGCCTGTTATTGTACTTTAAATAGTTACTCTTAAACATTTTCTTGTGTTTAGGAGACCAAAAAAAGTCCACAAAAAGACCAAAACCAAAACCAAACCAAACAAAAACGACAACCACAAAAAACCTCAACAAACTGCTGTGTTACTGCATTGAAAAAACAGCTACTAGGATTTTATCTGAGGAAAGTATGTGGTACAGCACTAACATTCAACTTAGAAAGCATGTGCAGTGCCACCTAAAAAGTAATGGGTTAAAAACCTATGCAGTGCCATATTAATCAACATACAGCCATGGATGCAAACACAGAAGCCAGGTTCTCCTCTGACCAAGTTCATCTTTGCCTCTGTCTTGAGGCAGGTCACTGAACGAGAGGCTCAGCTGTGCAGAATATTCTTCTGGAGGTGAAGTTGAGAAACATGCCCTGAGGGTCTGTTTTGTTACATTGAGCCAGTGTTTGCTCCTTCAGTTTCCCAAAAAGAATGATGGCACTCACGTAGCATCTTGACTACAAAGTACCATGAAATCCAACTACAAAGTACTATAAAATTACTGTTAGGTACCTATTCCTGTACTACAATCTCTGCAGGTTTCTTCTAAGAACCCACCCAACTGCTTGGAGCAAGGAGAAAATTCAACTTGGGAACACCTCATATCATTTTGGTTGCCAGTGGTGGAGGAACACGCTCACTAGTAAAAACTACAGATGGAGTCTTGAGAACAAGTCATTGGCCAGGGGACCCTTTAAGACCCACGAGGAACAGCAGCTCCAACTTCCAAACACATGTAATGAACAATAGAAGTAATCAGCAGGTGTTTGCAAGGAGTGAAGAGCCAGGTGGCCTTAGAGGAAAAAAACTTCAAGGTCTTATATTTTACCCTCCCGGGCTGCTAAGCTTTGTGGTTTCTCACCCTCTTTCATGGGATGGAAACAACAACAGTGCCCGGAACTACTCACAGTTTAAGTCATGAGATACTTGCACTTGTAAATTGAAGAGACTGCCTAAGTCAGAGAGCTCAAATCTTCCTTCTTTGCATTCTCCTTCTGAGGGGCTGGATGGAAAAAATCCCACTTCCAAATTCTCTCCAATGAGAAGAATCACAGCAGAAAGGACCTCATGCACAGAAACTGGTGTTCCTGTGGGAATATTCCTTGCTCCCGTCAGTCTGTCTGTCCCTCCCTTCATGCAGTAACTGCTCCGGCTTACTCTACCTGCCCACGGGGCTGTTTTATGTCCATCATCTTTCTCACTCCTATTCACCTTTTACTCCCTCTATAAAGCCCCACTGCTTTTTTCTTCAGGTCAGCCTCGAGCACAGACAGCTCAGTCTACCCCAGTACCATAAAAAGCCCTTAAATCTACATAGTAACAGAACAAATATAGAAGCACTTCTATGCACAGTGGTTTATTTTCCTAGATAATGGGTGCACTAAGATGAAATTAAGGTTGTGTTTATACTGGTGATTCATGGTATTAGAAATACCTGGTCATGACAGAAACCAAGTACTATAAAGTCAGAAAATTCTCAGCTGGTCATAAATACAAACTAAACATGCTGGGTATGTAGAAGCAGAATTAGGGCATTCAAAGCAGCCTCAACTCTGCACTGTAATGGCAAAATGACCGTAATTGATTATCATGCACATAAAACCTGATTTTAGAGACATCAGATTCTTAATTTTATCTTTTATTTCTCCCTATTCTTTCATTTTCACTTCCCTGCTAATAACAGCCTCTATTACTACCAATCGTTTGGAACAAAGAGAAAACATATCTCCAGAACTACAGCTCTTACAGCTCTTTAATTCTACCTTAGATTACATTGCAGGGAGAGCAGAGCATCATACCAGCACCAAAATTTCTGCTGCAAGGACAGAACTACTTGGCCTTACCAGTGAACCCATCTTCACAGCCCTTTATTTCCCCTCCACTCTTAATTTGTTTCCTTGTCTTTCCGATCCCGAAATAACCTCTTTGTTAACTGCAGCTGAGCTTATAGCTGACACAGAACACCAGCCTACAAGGAAATTCCCTACAGGAAAGGAATTAATGTTGTTTCCCATGTCCTGACCTGCAGACCTCATAGGTTTTGTGACATTCACCCGGAAACTCATCCACCTGCCCCCGTCCCATCTGTTGCTCACCTGGCAGAGTGCCGACAACTCCCACATTTCTGCACAGGACCCAGAGCTTTTCCAGCATCCCCAGTACCTGCTATGTGGAGTCTGAGAATAGGTGAACTTTAGGGCTCCAGCCTGTGCTCTGTGCTGCAAGGAGTCCTGCAGTGAGGTGCAGACTCCTGGGCTGCAGCCTTAGGTTGAGGCTGTTCCATCAGTTTGTTTCATGCAGGATGTATCCCGAGCGCGTGACTCGACGCCCAGGCACGACAGTGTTGCATGGCTCTGCACAGCTGCTTGCACATCTCAGGGCTAAACCAGTACAGGAATAATTCCTCAAGCATGAGCCAGAAGGAAACGACTGATAAAAGGGCTAAATACAGATAATCAGAGAAAACCTGCAAGTGTGAGAAGTGCTCAATCGGGGAAAAGGACTCTAAGAAGGTGAAACATGACTCTCATGGACTTACTTAACAGTAGTGATGCTCTGCTGGTAGCAGAACCTACCTAGTACATACACCCTTTATTTTCTTTAACTCTGGTTTTTTTAACTACTTAAACTACTTAAGTGACAACTACAATCAGGGTGGGAAATCGAGAAAATGAAGATGGAATGGGAACAATGTATGGAGTTGGGGAAATAAACATAAAGATATTTAAGATCTGAAGGGAAAGGCCAAAGCTGCTCCAACATAAGATGTTTGGAAAGCAAGTTCAGGAAGAAATGGGAACAGTCATGTGAGTAGGAACTTTCTTGTTTTCCAGTTCTGCAAGATCTGATCTAGTAAAAATTGCAAGGCCGGGAGTTTTGCTTTATAAAGGGTATAATAAAGTGGTGAGTTAAAGAGGTGGGCAAAAATCAGGACTAGAAGATTGATTAGCAGAGAAAACCCACTGTCCTGTGAAGTGCACATGCTTCTAAATAGTCACTTATCACAGCAGTTTTGTGATGAAGGCAAAATATTCTTCCTTCTTCCTCAGTGCATTTGATACATTGACAAGTCCGGGTGACAGCCTGAGCACCAGGACAGCTCTCTCTGTTTCTGAGGAAGATGCAACTCACACCTATGGAATTCCAGCTCTGTCTTAAATCCATTCAGCATAGAGTAGCACTGATCTTTCTTTATTGCAGCTATTTACCCCAAGCACCCAAGAATTACCTTGTCTTATTCCATACCTGAGCCAAATACAGGTGACCACCTCACCCAGAGATCACAGGCTCCCAGTTGCTGTCACCCCGGTGACCATTACTGCCCAGTGCTCATCACCCATGCTGGGCCATGCCAAGCAGCTCTTGTTTCTCCTGGTTCATTTTTGTCTGTGAAGTGTTGATTAAGGGTAACATTTTCAACACTACAGAAGGAATTTGGTGCACCTAGAGCAGAATCGCTCACCTCTGATATCCTGAACGTCCAGATCAGCAAGTGGTTTCTGCTGCTCCCTTCCAACCCCCATGCCTGAGCTCCCTCCTTACAGCAGCCAAGGCTCAAGAAGCAAACCATCAAAACAGAAAGGTGGGACTGGTCAGTACATCCCCATTCAGCGTCAGGGCTCAGCCCATCATTCTGTTTCGCTTCCCTGTTGGTCACACCGTGCTACATGTAACGAGAAGTACTTCCAGCACATGTCTGGCAGGTAGCTCTCAAAGTACTTTACAATGGCAGAAAAATACTTTCCATGGAACAGGAGGAAAGACTGAGCCTTGGATTCAACAAGCCTTGTGCTAGAGAAGCCTGGGGTGTCTCGCAGTTTGCTGGCCATCAGTCAAAAAGACTTGTTGTGCAGATTTTAAATAGGATCTATAACCTTTCTGTGCCCCAGCCAACCTCCAAATAAACCGTAAAATGTCAGTCACCAATTCCATGGAACTAGGTCAAAAAATGTGACACGAGGACAAGTTGAGTTTAGTGTTGCATGTTAACCCATGTAAACTACACCCAGCCCTGTCTGCCTGAAGAAATAACTCCTCATTCAGGATAATAAATTCTCCAACTGCTGAAACCAGCATGTGTTGAGCTGTCTTCAGCTTCAAACTGCCTGCACTCCTTGGGTTACTTATATTACTTTATTACACAAGAATGAGAGGTAGGCTTCCAATGCCTACAGCATTGAGAAAACCACCAAAATCAACCACGCAAAATGTTGAGCCCGGTATAGTTCTTAAGGAAGATCCCCCTGAAATTAAGAGGGATGGCATTACATCTGTGGGCTTCAAGATGACCAGAGGGAAGCATTTACCTTTCTAAAACAGAGCTGAGAGTTGTGCACGGTGCCCGTTTCTGATTCTCACTGCAGGGGCAGGTTACACAGAGCACGTCTGCAAGGCTACAGAGCCAAGATTAAAGAAGCCAGGAGGAACGTACCTCTGCGTTCCCACACCTCAGGCAGTGAACATATTTTAAATGGAAATGCAGCTTTATCTCAGTTTCCAAGCTATTTCTGCGTGTAGTGCCACGTTTTTTACTATAACACGTTATAAATGTTCTTTTCAGCTCAAGTTGTTAAAACTGTTTTGAAAAATCCTCTGTAAAAATCTGGGCTTAATTGTCTGACAAAACGTTTTTCATTACAGGTGAAAATTTCAGCCCTTGGAAAGCCCAAGACAAAACATAATCTGTCATCGAATTTCACTCGTATTAAATGCTATACTTCAATCTTGGTGGAAGGAAAAAAAAACCCAACCTTGAAATACCATACTTTGCCTTTTTTTTTTTTCATTATAATTTATTTCTCATCTATACAACAATTACTGGGAAAAAAGAATTAACTGCTTGTAAGGGTTTGTATAACAATTGATTCCTAGGTTTCTAACATAGTGACAACTCTGCCCAGTGATAGTATTAGAAGAGAGTTTCTTGATAGGAATGCTGATGGAACTTTAACTACAGGCACTAGAAAATGCTGCTGTAATCCCCTCCTAATTTCAGAAGGCAAAGATGTAGGAATAAAGTCCAATTATCCTATTACAGAACCACAGGTCCTGCCTGTGAGTGTTTGTCTATAACTATACCTTGCCCAGACAAAGTAGTGGCTGTACCAGATACCTAGAGCTAAAGCAAACTCCGCTCCTTGATTCAAAAACTACATACAATCCTTTTTTTTCCCCCTCCTTCTTAAAGGAAAGGGAGAAGCCTCACACATTTTGTAGAGCCCAAATAAGCTATTTTAAACAATGTTATGAAATATGACATTTTAAAGGTGCAAATCAATAACACGGAAAGAAAATACTGGCTACTGACAACATTTATTTTTTTTTAAACAGTATTTCTTTAAAATGACAAATAATATTCCCAGGGAAATAGCAGAAGCCCCCCCCCCTTTAAGGCATTTAAAGCTAATTTAACAAACCACTAGCAGGCATACTATAAACCATATAATCCTAGTACTTCCAACGTGTAGAATTCCATTATTTATCCAGAGGCAACTAACAGGGCATTCAGCAATTACGTGACAAATGAAATAAGCTTACTGAAAATTAATAGCAAAGCGAGAGCACCTACTAATGATAATGCAACACAGTACAACAATCTTTGGTCTTCTTATCAATAAGAGCCCAGGCAAGTACTGCCTGTGCATTGCAAATTGTTGTTTTGATCTATATTGACAAAATAAGGTAAAGCTGACTTTTAAAATGAACACATTTACACAGAAGCAAGTTAGCACCTTAAACTGACTCAACAGCAGACTTCCTCAGTGTTTAATATAACCAAATAAGCAAAATAGTTTAAGGAATATATATGTGCTCATGCTGCATGCATACTGGCACACTATTAAGCAAAATAATAATCCAGGAACATGCTACAAAACCACAGGCACACTCTATTAAGAAAGTACTAAGCAAGAACTTCTCATTGAGCAATGCTAGATACAGCATCTAAACAATCAGCCCTTTTCAACAATTCAGGGAGATTTTCTGCCATAATCGTTACCGTCTCCTCAAATCTGTGAAGTTTTATGTGGTTTTTATCCTACATTTATGCATCTTTAAGAAGCAGCTAATGCCACACTTTGGTATTTCGAAGCCAAGCAAGCATTTGAAATTAAAATCTAAAAATAAAGTGCTTCTACCTTCACTAAAATACAGTGCCAAAATATTTGGCATTCTAACATCTCTGATTTCATAAAAAATTTAGATTGCACCACCAGGAAAGGTTTGATGGTAGCATTTCTGGGTTATTAGAATGCTGCTGTATTGCAACACTGAAATCCACAATTATTTGTGAGCCTTTAGGATTGTATTGATATCAGCCATGTTGATCTTTGGTTTAAAAAAAAAAAAAAAGAAGTCAAGAATTAGTACCAGCAGTGCAATGCCCGCCTGCTATAACTGCTAATTAGATTCTAAGAAGCAACCAGTCACTCCAAATACTGGCCAGAGAACAAAGAATAGTAGAGAGACTGGTATTCAATGCATTACCACCGGCATCAAGTATTTCCAAACTCAATTCATAATAAGCTGTAACTTTAACCAGATGTTCTGGTAGGAATGGACGAAATAGACAAAAATCTATTTATGCAACTTTTTAGCAACAAATTAACACTAAAAGGTGCACCTAAAAAGGCTCAAAAATAATAATAAAGAATAAAAAAAAAATTCACGCATTCTCATTTTGCTTTAATCAATTATTTCAACTCATTTATGTAAGCTATGAAACTAACTCTGAAACTCTGCTAGTTTGTATATAAAGAACGCAGAAAAAAAGTGAACACTCCTGGGTGAGCCGAGTGCCACATCCACCTGAAAACCTGCACTGACTCTGCACAATTTTTGTTCGAATCGAGGCAGCAACTTTGCTTCTTTAGTCAGCCTTCACTCCAGGCATGCAAAACCACAGCAAGCAACCTCCCAGCACCATCCACGAAACACTGTGTAACAAACCCCAGCCCTGTTGATACAATTTTCAACAAATCCTGTTTGATTATCTATCAAAAAAATAAATGAATAAATAAAAAGAGGGTGTGAGTGAGTGAGCGAGAGAGGCTGTAGGTGCGAGGAAGGAGGGCTTTTATTTAGTTCCCCTTCTGCTCAGCAACTTTGTAATCCATTTACTGCTTTCCTCTCTCATCTCTCGCCCCTGCGCGTTGTCGAGCTGGAAACCGGGCTGCAAGAATGTGAAGAATGTAAACAGCCTTTTATTGTCCAAAAGGATGGCAGTGTGAAAGAAATGTGCGCCTTATCGCAAGGCTGCAGCTCGCTACTTCATTGCTATGATAAAGTGCCGGAGCAAAAAAAAAAACATTACACGACGAGCACAATCCAAAAACCGGATTAGAATTTGACATAAGCTTCCTCGAAAACTAATCAATCAACTCACGCTGTAATATTAGACTCCAGTTCTTAAGGGGGGCGTTTAATCCCTTCAAGGTTTATTACACACTCCCTCTTGACTACAGCGACAAACTTTCAGATACGAGGCAGCTTGGGAAGAGAGGCAGAACTTTTGCGGCACGAATCGGAGGCAATTACGGGGGAGAAAAAACAAAACTCCCCCAAAATAATTCCGGCAGAACACCGTTAATAATACCTGTTAAAGGGAAAGCTGACAACCTATTTAGCACATAGTCTGAGGCTTCTTTGGTTTGCTCGGTTGGGTTTTGTCGGGTTTTTGTTTTTTTTTTTTTTTTTAACCTCTCCTGCCGTATTAACCCGAACCGTTTGATTTCCCCCGTTAGTGCCCCACCGACAAGGCAGTTTGCTGGTCTGGGGAGAAGTTCGCTCTCCGCGTACCTGCCCCATCCCCAGCCGCGCACCTCGCCCCGCTCCCCTCCCCTGCCTCGCTGGCAGTTCTGCCGTCCGCATCCCACCCCGTCACCACGTCAGTCCCCGCATCCCCCCGCTGCACGC
>WTSP01010743.1:67180-82434 GCA_025331215.1 Actenoides lindsayi | reverse complement strand
AAAAAAAAAAAGAAAAAAGAAAAAATAAAAAAAAAAAAAAAAAGAAAAAAGAAAAAAGAAAAAAAAAAAAAAGAAAAAAGAAAAAAGGAAAAAGAGAAAAGAGAAAAGAAAAAAGAAAAAGAAAATAAAAAAGTAAAAAGTAAAAAGAAAAAAGAAAAAACAGAAAAAAACCAGAAATAATAAAAAGAAAGGTGATACAGAGCTGATGCAAAGTGTGGAAAGATAGAAAAATATGGCTACTATACTAATCCGATGTGCCACAGTAACAGCTTATTTCCACCAAAGTGTACATGAATCAAAGAGATTATATTTTTAAGGGATTCACAAGCAAAAGCTGAGTAAAGATGGTTACCAAAAAATAACATGAGCAGGAGCTGTAACATCTCAATTCTAGCAGGAGGAAGACCAGAAAGATCAGAAGAGCAGCAAGTAAGTGTTCTGCAAAAGCAGAGAAAAATTCCTAATTAATGATGGACTCAGAGCAGTCAAAGTATAAATAAAATAACCCATTAAAATCACAATTTTTTTCTTGATCCAGGATTACACAGATTGACCCTTTATCTTATGAATATCAAGAAAGTAAAAGTAAAGAAAACAACTAGCACAGATAAGCAGGTTGAGTAGCACAAACAGGTTGAGTAGCACAAACAGGTTGAGTAGCACAGACAGTATGTAGTGAAAATGTACAAAATGGACACATAGCAACTTCAAGAACTTGATACTTTATCATTAAAAGCTAATATTTTTTCATTGATTTAATAGACCTCTTCTGATTTACACCAGATGAAAATCTGACTTTGATTCTTAAAAGTGTTTGGTTTAATTTCACATGTTGGAAATGCCTTACCAACAAGGAGGGGCTGGTGGGGAGTGTGAAGCTCAAGGGCAGTCTTGCCTGAAGGGACTATGAAATGGTGGAATTCAAGATCCTTAGGGCAACGAGGAGGGCACACAGCAAGCTCACTACCTTGGACATCAGGAGAGCAGACCTTGGCCTCTTCAGGGACATGCTCAGCAGAGTACCATGGGATATGTCCCTGGAGGGAAGAGGGTCTCAAGAAAACTCATTAGTGTTCAAAAATCACCTCCTCTAAGCTCAGGAGAAATGCATCCCAACAACGAGGAAGTCAGGCTAGAACACCAGGAGGCCTGCATGGATGAACAAGGTGTCCCTGGACAAACTCAAATGCAAAAAGGAAGCCCACAGAGTGTGGAAGCAAGGACAGGTAGCATGGCAGGAATACAGAGAAATTGTCTGAGCAGCCAGGGATCAGGTTAGGAAAGCCAAAGCCCTGGTAAAATGACCGAGTGCAAGGTCCTGCACCTGGATTGGGGCAGCCCACAGTATCAATACAGGTTGGGGAATGAAGGGATTGAGAGGAGCCCTGTGGAGAAGAACTTGGGGATACTGGTGGATGAAAAACTGGACATGAACCAGCGATGTATCTAGAAAGCCAGTTGCATTCTTGGCTACATCAAGTCAAATGTGGCCAGCAGGTTGAGGGAGGCATTTCTCCCCCTCTTCTCTGCTCTCATGAGACATCATCTGGAGTACCGTGTTCATCTCTTGGGCTCCCAGTATAAGACAGACATGGACCAGTTTGAGCAAGTTCAGAGGAGGGACACAAAGATGATCACAGAGCTGAAGCACCTCCTCTATGAGGACAGGCTGAGAGAGTGGGGTTGTTCAGCCTGAAGAAGAGGAGACTCCAGGCAAACCTTATAGCAGCATTCCAGTACTTGAAGTGTGCCTACAGGAAAGATGGCCAGGGACTCTTTATCAGGGAGTGTAGTGAGAGAGCAAGGGATAATGGTTTCAAACTGGAAGAGGGTAGATTTAGATTAGGTATTAGCAAGAAATTGCCAAGTTTTAGCTTAAAAATGGAAATGAAACAGCTTACTTGTACACAAGTCAGTTATTTCCCTCTAGCTGCCATTGATTAAAAGGAGCAAACCTTGGTTACGACCAAGTCATTAGACAGCCTGAAGGTCATAAATAACTCTGAGAGCTATATGAAGTTCTTGTGCAGATCAGCTCCACCTTTAAGCAGTGGAGCTGATCCAATTTCTGTCAACAGAACAAGTGTGTATTATATGAAGCACATATTTAAGTGCTTCTGTTAAATCACAGAATGATAGAATCATAGAATGGTAGGTGTTGGAAGGCACCTAAGGAGATCATTGAGTCCAACTCCTCTGCCAGTGCAGGAACACCCAGGGCAGGCCACACAGGAACAGATCCAGGCGGGTCTTGAAATTCGCTAGAGAAGGAGACTTTACAACCATTCTGGATGGCCTGTTCCAGTGCTCTGTCACTCACACAGTGAAGAATTTTTTCCTCATGCAGAGGTGGAACTTCCTGTATTTCACCTTTCTAGTATTACCTCTTGTCCTATCACAGGGCACAACTGAAAAGAGACTGGCCCCTTCTAGTTGACACCCACCCTTCAGATAGAAAACCACACAGCAACAGAAAAAACAGAACTCCAAAAACTTTGAGATTTCCATCCTGGCTGATCTTTTGCAGATATATATAACTGCAGCAGACACTTTTGCCTTCTCAAAAATGTAATGAAATTTTGCAGTTACTATGTCCAGAGGTCTTCTTTCTGTTTGTATCATCCGTTACTCACAAACCTCAAAATGTGCATGCAAAATAAACACCGCACTTCTGAGGGAAGGGAATGAAAGTTGGGTTTATTTTTAGTTGAAGTGTGGTCCTATCTTCAGTATTAAAATGGAAAAAGCAGATAGTATATAAAAATATATATTTTAAAAGCAATTATTTTCTTTTTACTTGTTTGTCTTAGTACTGAGAGAATAAATTTTCAGTAATACGATGAGATAAAATGCTAGTTATCAGGATGTGAAAATTCAAGTAGTCTCACATAAACGCAATTTGAATTACACAATTTAAATGGAATGTTCCCAGTTATAGGTGTTATATAAAGTATGAGATATTTATAATGCATTAAAAAATACTGCTTTCCATCTCAGTGAGTTTTATCTTCTGCACCAGAACCAGTTACTTTAAGTTCAGACTACAACCCCATTACCTGTAGTCTATTCATCCACCCATAGCAAAGAAAAAAGTTAACATAGTCTGAAGACAGGCTACATCAGACTGGAGAAGTTATATAGCTGCTTTTTGTTATGATTTGCATGCACTCCCAGTAGCAACCTATTGCGAAAACTTGTGAAATGGCATAAAAATAGTGCAAAAATTTACCTGTGACCTTGGTAGACATGTAGCTAAGATTCTTTGGTCCGGGGCTGGTGTGATTTTGTTACACAGAACACTGTCCTGCAGAAGCTGGGGTCTGCCATGCTCTCAGTTCTCTGCCTACATGCTCTGAATATGTTGCAATGTCGTGTGTCAGGTGACATAGATCAGCAACAACCAACATCCAGAGATAGAGGTGAAAGAGTTAGGTGCCACAGAATGGATTAGGTGGCTGCATTTCAGAGCTGGGTGTGGTAGCACAAGCATCTCTAGTCAGAATTGTGTGTCCACACCCTGTTACTCCATCTAGTTACTGGTGGAGGTTTCACATAGCAAATAACTACTTTCTGACTGCACAATCCAGGTAGTTCTTGTTTGAGACTGCATGACTAAACATATTCTGGGGCTCAATGGTTACAAAGTATTACTCCCACTCTCCTCTTCACAAACAAAAAGGAAGCAGTTCCCGAAAACTGTGAACAATCTGAAACATGGAAGAGACAGATACAAAGAGGACCCAATATTATTTTCTCCCTTTCTACAGAACCACTCATAAGATTTGAGTTCTGGATAGAAAGCTTGATCTATAGTTCTGCATATTTTCAGTATGGATTCTGATTGCTGCAGTATCTGGCAGAGACATGATATTTGCAATTTTAAAAGACTGAATGCAAAATATTTTGTGTGTTACCACTGGGAAATCTGAGACAAAAAGAAGAATTACAGCCATGCAATCCTTCCTAAAAATGAAAGTTTAGTATGAAGTATGCCCACAGGAAATCTGTAAAATATTCAGTTTGCTATCTCCAAAGAGTATTTATGTGATCTTTGAAAAAACATAGTCCTTAATGTGAGTTTAACATCTGTAAATGCAGATGAATTTTTACACACCTCCAGCATAATTATTTGCTCCATTAGGTCCCAAGTGTGCAGAATTCTGAATTCTAATTGGATGGCATTAATCATCCTCTGCTAGGAATACACAGTATTCTGAAGGGCTTACCCAATCACTTAGCGTGCTCCCAGACCTAATTGTCAGGCTAGCAATCAAATCATTGGTATTACCAAGTCACCCAGTATTTCATTAGTTAAGGCTCACTTTGGAGTTATCTATATAATTATTGATAAAGGTGAGTAAGTAAATAGTGAACTCTGTCATTGCTGCTGAGATGAGGGAAGACAAACCAGAAGGGCACAAGAGAAAGGAGAATGGGATTACTGCAGGTCTACTGATGGTGACTAAAATGTGTCTGTGTATGATCAAGACCACAGACTGAAATGACCCTAGGAGCAAAACATTTAAAAGAAGGTAAAAGGGGACAGGAGGCTGAAAGTTAGAGCCCTCAAAGAATTATAAATTAAGGGAATGAGTGTTGCAAGTCACAGCAGTGAAATGGAGGGAGGCAGTGATCCCTAAGCACGGAGAATGAGACCAAAAAATCTATCCCGTGAATTGAGTGATCCCTACATTTGTATTAAGATAACATCCAAACCTGTCAGAATAGAATCTCGAACAGCTATTGTGTTACTTAAAAACCCTTGCTATTAGAAAGTTTGCAACAATGTCTGATTCAAGCTCAGTACTTTTCACATTGTCATAGGCAAAAAGGTTTGAACTCAACAATTTTACTCAATTATTTATTTTACTCAATTATTATTTACCAGGCAATACAAACTTAATTACTGATTTGGATATATAGAGAAAAAAAGACAAGCTATTGAATTAAATTAAACATTTCCTTAGGGAAATACCTTCCCCAGACTGAGCTTTAGTCCAGCTCTTCCCCCTTCCTAGGCTCAACTTCCTCCATTGTCACAACATGTTACACTGAGTTACACTCCCAATCCCTCTGGTGAGGTGTCTTTGTAATGGTTTCTTTCTGCTGCCCCTTTCTTCTTACTCATTTTTCTCCACTACTCCATGTATCTTACTGCTCCTGTTTCAAACAGGGTCCTCCAAACAGCTCCTCAGGGGTGCCCCTGCCCCAGAATGGGTTGCCCATGGTCTGCAGTCTTCTGAGGGGTCTCCATGCTCTGGTGTTGGTCCTCTAAGGATCACATTCATTCAGGGATGTCCATACTCTGGTGTGGGTTGCCTAAAGGTCATAATCTCTTAGAAGTGCCATTGCCCCTGCAGGGGCTGCAGATCATCAGAGATACCACCTCTGGCACTGAGCACCTACTTGCAAGAATGCATCTACAGTCATATTCACAAAAGCATCCTATTGAATGTGTCTTCTCCATTTCTTCTCCTCTGCTTTATCACCAGATTTTCCTGAACATGTCTCTTCACATACCTCCTTATACGTCTCTTCACCTCATGGTTACACCTATTCTTGAACATTACTGAACATCAATGCCTGATGCTCACCTGCCTGCATTCAGTGTTGGTAGTCTTCTCCCTTATGCTAAATTATCCTGTTCTTTCCATTTTCTCATCATCAGTTCAGAAAGTTTGACATTCATTACACCCTCAGTCATCTGTTGCACTTCTCTAGACCCTGTCCAAGTTAGTCCACTTCACATTTTAACATATTTGCCTCAGTTTCTCATGACTTTCACATATTTACAAAATTTGTTTGATGTTGGTTTTTTCCACAAGTTTGATATTGAGCCATTCGTTGTAATCTCAAGATCTTCCTCCACATAACTCTTATCAACTAATTTGATTCTGCAAAATGTTTATCTAAAAGTGTATATTGACCAATGTCAGGTTACATTTCATTTATCTCAGACCAAGTTGTCAAGACCATTCTGAAGTCTCATTTTACAGTACTTGCAAGCAATCCTATTGTATCTGTAGGCAGTTTCACTCAAATGTGCTCCCCTGCCACTGAGATCTTCACTAGATATACATGTCTGGTGTTACCAATAGCTTAAATTCTCTACTACACTGGTTCTGAAAATGTCTACTTCATGTAATTTCTTTTTGTTTCTCTTCCTCTAAAAACCCAAGTGGATTTCTTCTGGAAAATTATTTTCTCTTCATAATGATTCATGCAGTAAAACATCCTTCTGATCATATACACTATAGAAAGAATTTGTGGGATATATTTGAAAAGATTTAGTTCCAGTTAGTAGTAAGGCATTGGTTAAAGAAATGCTAATAACCCAAAATGAGGGTAATAGAGTTAGAGGGCTTGCTAGTAGTTCCAATCTGCCATAATAATTTCTATATCTCATGCTCCATTCCTCAGCATTACTATCAGGAGATGAGGCTTAGCCAAAGCAACTCCCTCATGAAGTGTTACAGACAATACAAGGTCTCAGTTCCATGTTCCACAACCTAGCAAGGATTGAGGTTCTTTAAATTTCTGCTTTGGAAGTAAACTCCTTCACTACTACTGAAAATTTACATCACTCAGGCTACAATGAGTCTGTTCTGGAGTTCGAAATATATCTTCAAACCAGTGACCTCTCTTGAAATAGTATAGCAATATTAAATTTCAAAATAATGACCTCCACCCCTGCTTTTTGTTAAGATTTCAGTCACCTAGGGAGTGGGTTCATAAGCTCACTGGAACATATAACACAGTGAATATGTGAGTAATTTTTTTCAACAGTGGTTTTGAAGCAGATGTGGCTATACTTCCCAATCAAGAGCTTCATTTTGTCATGCATTCTCCAATTCTGTAGTAATAAAATAGGCCGATGCTGACAAGTACTTCCATTTCTCCAGAGTGTAACTTCTTGCTCACACATGCATATTCATTCCATACTTTGTTATATCATTCTATGCTCCTTCTACAGCTCACATCTACTACCAGATTTTTTATAAGAAAGTAGGGAAGCTTTAATGTAATGTATTTGATTAATCTTGTGATTTTAAAGTTTGAGGTATGTCTGAGTTCGAGTCTTAATTTATTTTCCTTAGCTCTAGAAAAAAGTATGTATGAGAAGCATATTGAATACAAAATACAAAGGGAATCCCTGAATGGTTGGACTCCTGCTATACGAGCTTGTAGTCATGTGGGCAGCATCAACTGACATAAGGGAATATGACAAACATAAAATACGTGAACCAGGACTGAGAGATTTCTGAATCTTTACAACAGCAGCACTGTAGTTACTACCATATGTCATACACAGAATGCTGTTCCCTGAGGTGAAGAATTTTGTGTATTGCAATGAAACACTATATAACGTCTCTCAATATAATGATGAGATTTGGAGTCAATTAAACTTTAGCATAGGGCTGCTGGAGACTGCTATTATTCTACATGGCAAATGGTGAATACTGCTGGAGCAATGAGAGTATGCAGAAATGAAAACTGTCAGCAGCAGTGTGGTCAGGTGCAAACTGACACCATCAAACTGACACTCTTTCATGCTCAGAAAATGCCAATAGCCTCAGTAATAGTTTTCTTTACAAACCTAATCAATAGGCTAGAAACATGGCAGTCAAACACCAAACCTGTTTCTGCTTTGTCATAACCAAAAGCTCAGCTTCTATATACAGTATTTTCCTGTTCCAAATCTATAATTGCTTTAAGTTGTATTTGACAAATATCGTATGTACAGACTTCCCCGCCCATATTTAAGGACATTCTTTAAAACAGCTTCTGATCAAAGTTCTCCACAGAAGAAATGGTATTGCCTTTTTTAGTTTATATATATATATATAATACTCCTCAGCCTCCCCATGTCAAAAACAATTACAAAAGTTTCCAGAGATAGCAGTTTAGAAGCACTGAATAAAAAGCTTCTCTCTGTTCTAATACTATTCCTACCACCAAAAAAAACCAGTCTGTTATACCAAAAAGAGTGTATTAAAAGTTTTCAGTTTCACTGGTGTCTTCAACAGCAAAAAAACCCCCGTTACTAAGGTGTCAGGCTGACTTCCACAGGAAAGAGAAAGCCTAATTGAAAATAGCCTTGTACAAATAAATAAATACGTCATTTTGATGAGTTTCAAAAAGCTTAGTTTGATTATTATGCAAAATGGAAATCTATTTCATAATCCTTAAAGTCAATAGGGAGAACTTGATTGACTTCTGTCTTTTTTCATTTCCTGATCCAGGCTCCTCTCCGAGGCCTTGGGGCTCGGCCGTGCCCTGCGGTGGGTCAGGTGGATCCATCAGGGACCGGCTGTGTCCGGCACGGGGCAGACCTGGGCCCTCCGCACAGGGGCCGCAGCTGCAGCATCCCCGACAGACACTGTATACAGACATCTCGCACACCTTTGCAGAGCCTGCTATGTATCAGAAGCCACAGCTTGCATGTCATGCGTGGGAGACTTTGAACAAAAGAAGTTGTTCTCCTGAATAATTTTCAAGACAAACAAGAGCAAAAGCATATAGGGATCTTTTTTTTTCTTGGTAAAAGCTTTTTTCTGGCTTTAGATAAAGAGGAAAAAATATAAGCAAAGGCTACCCTTTGTGTCTAAATTTGTAAGATACCATTCCACTTACAAAACAAAGCTTTTAATTCCATGAATACTTTTCATACTGATAAGAAAGTATTTCATAAATCATAGACCTATGCAGAAAAGAGCAATCAGTATAATTGATAAAGAAATGTTCCGTAAAACCCTTACTGTACCTCATCATGGTTCATCAGAAAACCCACTGGCTAAAATCCAAGTTGGGGAGAGCAAGGTGATCAGTAATAGCTTTCCACTCCCTTTAGTGTTGGAGAGCACCCCATTACTGATGCTACATTCTGATTTCCTGATGGCCAGGGGGTTGCTCTGACATTGGAAGTTTCTCTTTCACACACACAGACACACGCACGCTCTCATTCATTCACTTATTTCAGATCCTCAACCAAGACACCTTTCCAATTATTCTTCTCTGAGTTAACTGTCTTTCCAGAAATGTTTCAATTCTGGAATGTTTTAAAGTTGGTTTTTTTAAAGTCATTAAAGAAAAACAAAAGTATGAAGCTCTATTTCAGTCTTGTGAACATTCTCTCTCTCACTTGTTAATTTTCACAGTTACTTCTATGTTTTAATGTAGTTCTCTACAGGTCGTACACAATGTACATCTTCTTCTCAAGGAAATAGTTTTCATTTCTGCTTTCATTTCTAAAGTGTTCATCATGTCTTATTAAAGAAGAACTTACTGGACACTAATTGCATGGGACTTCTAGGCAGAACAATGATAAAAGAAGTTTATTATCATGTTGATAGCAACATTTCATTTCCTTCATTCATGTCTGCTAATGTAATAAAATTAATTCCATAATTTCAGTTGCTTAAATTTTCATTAAGGATGGTAAGATTTCTTAGGTATGTCCATTTAAGGAAAAAAATCTTTTCTCTCCTGTGGAGGCTTGATTTTTTTCTACACTAAAAGGTTCTGCCTTTTCTACTTACTTTCAACTCACCGACAGCTGAAGTTAAAAGAGAAACAGCTGACTGACAGCTGCCTGGCAGGTTTTGTGTAGTCCTAATTACAGTTCATCTATAGGGTCATGCTCATGCTTCCAATCCTGCATGCAAGCTCTCAGATAATTATTTTTCTTATATATATAATCAATATGATAGTTTTCAAGTTTGAATTTTTACAGCAAGCCATATAAACCTTGAGAAAACAAAAAAACAAGAAGGAAACTCTCTGGCTTCTGCTAACAACCAAGCATTCAGAAGCAACTGAACAATATTTGTGAAAATATTTGCCTTTTCATCTGTATGTGCCGTTCATTTTTATATTAATTACTCTTTTTTTTCTTGCATTATACTTTGTTTATTACCTCAGCCAACCCACACAATAACAAGTCTACTTCAGCACATGTTGCAGATTTGCAGATTTTAACTCCAGTCTGAGTTAAATTTCCACTGGGAAGTGATAGCAGCCACATCAAAGAAATATTTCTTGCTCCTGCTTCTGCTGAGTCAGTGGAAGAGACAATTGCTTCCCATTCTCAATTCATTTATTCTGCATGCTGGAATGGAAGAAGGAAATGCTGTCTCCTCTATGCCAAAAAGCAAAAAACATAAAACTAAATCTCTAGGAAATTCCAAGGGGATGGAGGAAACAAGTGCTCATATTATTAAAAATGAAAGAAAAAACAATGAATTGCATCAAACAAGATAGTCTGAGGCATTCTGTGAGGAAGAAGTCCCACTGCAGGCTGAAATGCTACTCCACCATGTATGGTGCTTGCCTTATTTTAAATAGAATAGATCACCTGCAACTCCAGGAGACTCAGACAGTTAACTGAAGCTGAACTTCAGCAAATATTGCGTCCAAATAAGATTACTTGGGCTTTTTGCTGGGATATAAAAGTTTTGCTCAGTTTTAGCTGTAATATTCTGAAAACTTATCTTCAAAGCAATATACAAAAGCAGGTCAACAATATATCAACCTTTATAAAATATTATCATATCTACTAAAAAAAGCAAAAAGCTTTTTAGAAACAATTGCTTTGTCCATGCTGGCTAACATTCCTTTTCTTCCTCACTGTGAGCCTTTGATTTGAATTCACCCCTAATCTCACAGGTATCCCTCACTTTGATCCAAGCACAAAGGTGTCATGCTCAAAGGCTTACTGTAGATTCTAATTGATTTTTCTACAACATATATTGCTTGTGAGGACCAAAGTCAATGCTTAGGGAGGTTTAAAGGTTTGCATTTTTCTGCTATGAATTGACTGTACAGTAAATAAGCTGTTTCATCTAAAAGATGTGAAACTATTTCTACTGATTAATCCTTCACCTCCCTTTTCGCTTGAAATTTTTGTTCCATATTCCTCCACCCTTATGTAAAAATCTAGATTCACACAGAATCTTTTAAATATGTTATTACTTTTTAATTATTTTTGTCACCCCGTACTTGAATAGCGCACTAGTCACAACTTACTTCTAGCGAATTATTGTTTCATTTCACTTTCTCATCTCTCTCCATAAATCTACTTGTTTTCCTCTATTAGCAAGCCTCCTACTATGATCTAAATAACTTCTTATTTAGTTCCTCAAAGTAAGTACCATTTTTTTAGACAAGTACTATCTTTATGGCCTACGTCACTGCTAAAAAGGATTTGGATCTGTGACCAAGACTGCAATGTGCTATTAAATTGCTCTAATAACTTCGGTCCTTAATCTATTTTAATACCTTTTTTTTTCCCAACCACAATTTTAATTCTTTTTAATTTATTTATATGGAGCCACAGAGATTTCAGAGTCAGAAAACTTAATAAGGTTCAGTCTCCTATGACCTTCTTGTAAGCAATCTAAAGATGGTCTTAAAGTAGATGATACCAGGTGCTGTTGAGATCTTCTTTTCAGAAATTCTCATGCTGGTAAACCAAAGCTAAATATCACTCTGGGATTATGAACGGCAGCATGGCCTGCCAATCTCATATGACTAAAGGATTAATATAATCTATAACCAGATGAATTATGCCCTTCTTAGGAGAGCAATGAGAATACGATGACCGGTTTTGGGCTGCACACTTCAATGAGCACCATGGGCCAAATGAGACAAATCTGGATGAGAACACCTAATGGAGCCAGACACCTAAAAGAAATTAATTGCATTTTAAGAATGATTCACAATGGTTGGCTTAAATATGAGAAGATTTACAAGGCATAACAATGACATGAGCAAAAAGCTGCTTCCAAAGACAGAGAACATTGTTTTCATGTCTAAGGCAAACAAACTAATGGACACAGATCATGACAAAAGAAAATTTGGCTTATAAAATAAACTTCTTAGCAACACAAATAGTAGTGTATTGAAATAAACAGCCTGGAAGACTGCAAATTTAACCTCACTAGAGGATTTTAAGAAAAGGCTAGGTAAATATCTGCCAGGGATAAAACAGTTATAGTTGATACTGGCTGCAACAGGAAGGTGGACTAGACAGACATCTTCCCTTCTAGCGTGGCAGGTCCTCAGGGGCAACAGTCAGAAGAAAAAAGGAGGTTCCAAATTAACTCTCAGAAATCACACCACTCTTATTTTTCAGGCCTCATGTGATTGAAAGGAGGAGCCACTTGATTTGACAGGCTGTTGTGTTGCTTCAGTACCTTTCATGGCACTTTCTAGTTCATCAGCCTGACTTGCGTTTCCTGGGTTTGACAGCAACAAGTCTCAAGTGAGGGAGAGGAGAAATACTATAAAAGTTATTATCCTATTTACAAATCTTACCAGAGCAGTACAAGATGAAGTATCACCAACCATCTATGCTCATTTATTTCTAATAAATAGATAGGGTGAAATCATTAGCAGCTATGACTTATTTTTCTCTAAACTGGAGAGAGGGATGCATAATTTTTCATAGCCTGATCACTGCACAAAACATCAATAAAGACACGAAATTGTTAAGAGTGCAGAATAAGGCCAGTCATGTAGAGTCTATTACACAGTCCAGTAGGCATCTTAGCTTGAAAATATTTCTTAGCAAACAGTTTGCAGTTTTAAATCTTTGCATTAGAAAAACTGATTGGTTATGATTTTATTAGATTGAAAAATCTTTAAAGCTACCAGAATCCAAACATGTTACACTGAAACAGCAGATAGCTGCCAGCACTGGAGATGTACACAATGGGCTGCTTATAGAAGAATAAGGCAGAGAGGAAGTATTATTTCAAATGTGAGAACTGAGTTATTTTATCAAATGGTTAGACAGAGAGAACAAAGAAATCAAATATAGTCACCCTTTTAGAGTGTGGATGAAGGCTTTGAGGTTATCTCTCTTCTGAACAAAAGAGAAAGGCAAGGACAAACCAAGGACAAACAAGGACAAAACATGGTAATTTCTGTGGGAACAGAATTGAAGACAATTAGGGTAATATATATTTCTGCTAGGATTGTCATAGCATTGCATATATATATTTTTAAAAATTTACATACTCAGTAACATATTCTGTGACAGGCACAGTTCCTCTCAGATTCCTTTGCTGAGACTTCCACTGTTTCAGTTTACATCCCTACTATAATGGACACCTAATTAGCCCCTTAGCTGATTAGATGCCATGAACAACACAAGTTCATACTGGTTTATTATTTCCATAACTCCTCCAAAATCTGCCTTTCACAACTCCTAATTCACACAAAGAAAATACAGGGAAACAGATAGTTTTTCTCATAGAGGCTGACCAAAAAAAGAAAAATTTAAAAAAAATTAAAAAAATAATCCAAAGCTGATAAAATTAATCTTTTTTTTTGAGAATGATGCGCCCTAGGAAATTATAAGCATTCTACAGCTAACAATATGGAAGAATTTGATACACGATAGTTTTACAATTTCTTTTCTGTCTTTTTTTACAAGTTCACAGAAATATTGCCCCCAAAATATAGCATAAGAAGTATAACAAGAAAAAAAAGTAGTATGTATTTAATAAAATTTAATAAATGTTTTTCATGCCCTAAGGCAATGAACACAAATACTTTTAAACATGGGGTTATTGTCAATCCGTATCAGGAGAGAATGAAAATGGCTTTAGTTATTTGATTTTTTAACTTTAATATATTTGATATATTTTAAGTGTATCTGAACTCTCTGACTTTTTAAAATAAATCTAGCCTTAGGATAGGTAAAACATTCTTTAAATGTCTTACTTGTTTGCTTTGTTTTAAAGTACAAGATTATTAATAGGCACTGTTAAACATAAGTCTACTTTGACACAGTTCATTCTTGGAATTATGCAGTGTTCAACAGACGCTTATTTTAGACTAAGCTGTAGTTACTATTTTAATAAGAGATATCTAAAGCACAAAAATTCATTTCATATTAGATGTCAGTAAATAAATTTCAATTCATATTATCACTCTAAGACAATTCTCAGGTATTACCCAGTTAACACTGTATTTTAACTCTTGGTAAATACAGCAGGACGACAAAGCCTGAAACCTGAGTATTCTGAGGTGTGTTTGTTAGGAATATTAGATGAGTCATGAAATTTGACACATTCCTCCATTTCAGTATCTCACAGTGAAGATACTATCAGAGGGCATTTTGAGATCCTATGATAAAAAGAGTGACTATCTACAAGGCATTCGTTTAATCATATTTAGAATCATAGAATGGTAGGGGTTGGAAGGGACCTCTGGAGATCATTGAGTCCAACTCCCCTGCCAGAGCAGGAAACATCGAAGTTTATTGTAGTATTTTTGAGACCAAGTTATTCTATATTTTCTTGTTTATATGTATGAACATAACTTTACTGGTTTAACCATATATGAAACAGCAGCTGGTCTAGTTTCAAAATATATGTCTCAGAAATAAGACACAGAAGACAAGGAATAGTTTAAGATAAATTATTAAGTCTGGGAACAAGAAATATCTGTACTTTAGATTCCATTTCAAGATTTTATAATCTCAGATTAAATAGATAGGCCAGTGCCTTTAAGTTCATCCCAAATGTCTCATGACTGAACTTTTTGGCCATTTGATGAATAAAATAGGATATACCATATAAATTAAGTGCAATGAGCTTAAAATACAATGGTATAATATAAAACTCAGGAACATTGGATAAAAGCTCCATATCTACTATAGTTTTAAAACACTGCTTTATTATAAAATATATTCCAGGTACAGTAGTTACAAAGAGCTCTTAGCCATCTCTGCCCATTCCCATTAATTATCGGGTATCATAGTGCAAGGCAAAGGTAATTGCCTTTAAAGTGATCTTGAATGAACTGCAAGCAGACAAACTGACCTTCTGAAGAGGGGTCAAAGAGCTGAGGATATTTTCTGGGCAGCAATTTCCTTTCACCTAGGAAAAGAAGAGGCAGCATGTAGGATTACCAGATCCTGGGAGGAGACGAGTTAGGTCCAATCCTCTTCAGTTCTGCAACACTACTTCAGATAAGGATCTAACCGATTTTTCTAATGCACTTATAGATTGTTCAATCCTATCCAGATCCTCATCTACTGCCATTCTCAAAGCGCTGAATTCCTTGCTCTGTTGCACCAGTGATGCCACTCCTGTACCTACTCCCACACCTCCCATGGTGACTATTGTTAGTGCCGTAAAGGGTTCTCGTTTAGACAGGTGATGTTCTGGGGTGATCTGTGCGTCATAAACAAACTCTTCAGGGTGATAAAAGATCTTGGGGAGTATTGCTACCTGCACACAGTA
>WTSP01010743.1:54681-67080 GCA_025331215.1 Actenoides lindsayi | reverse complement strand
CCAACCCCAGGCCGCTCGGGCCATCAGCTCACAGACACCAATGTGGTGGATGGCAAATGGCGTTTATTAGTACGTGGTACAGTGTTATATAGTCTAAAATTTGTAGCATCATATCCGTCTGCTTCCATCACAAGTCAAGCACTATTGGCTAGCAGGGAGAGGGGCCTTGAAAGGCCTTCTCGACCTTGAGGGGCCTTATCTTTCCGTACAGCGCGACATCTTCCGAACGCCAGGCCCTAGCTCCCACATTTCTAACTACCACAGATAGGAAATCATTTAATGGTGTATGTTACAGGTGAATACGAACAAAGGTACTCTATCTGAAACACTGTAACCTGTATGGCAGCTTATTATACACAGGTAATAAAATTTGCCAAGGTTTTTAAAAGTAAAAAATGGGACCAACTTTTATATTCTGTTTTGCGTCTACTAGAATTCATGCTAATAAATAACTAACAGTGGGAGTCTGAATTTGTATTATTTGCTGCTATATTGCCGTTAGGATAATATAAAAGCTTTGTTGTCTTGAAAGAGGTGCTTTAAATGTCGCTTGAGCTCTGATGTTTTTGCTCTTCAGGGGAATTGCTTTTTGCAATGGCCTTCAAGTTGGGGTACTACATGGGCTGGATTTGGATTTCCTTGTCATATCTTTTTCATTCTCTTGCATTCCAAAGGATCAGACCCAGGGACTTTACCTTTCCAAATCACCTAAACAAATACAGAAAGGGTGGAAACTCTCTGTGTTACACTTGTCAGACAACTAAGCAAAGGCTGAGTGCAAGAGTTCAATTTCATTTCTTCCAATATGCAAAAGCTGATCTTCTGCAAAAGCAGCTTTGCTATGTAGGTATGTATATCTAGAAGCTAGTCTCCATTCTGTACTTCAGATTTCATGACTAGCTGCCATTTTAAGAGTAAAATATATAGCCGGTTTTCCTTCCTGTTGGACCCCTACAAAAAGCCTGGTCAGTTTGTTTCTCAGTTATAAGTTATAACTTTGAGTCATCAGGCAGATACAAGCATGGAGACATCCTGAATTGTCTTGTGATTAAGTAATTCTCATACAATTGGTATTTAAACAATTAGTGATGGGGACCACAAGCAAGACCACCTACATGGAACATACCATATAGACAAGGAACTAAGCCCAGCTTGCTAGAACTGAGTCTGAGTAAATGTAGACATCACTATGTGCCCTGGTGAGATGCCCAACTCCTTAACTTGCAATAGATGCTTAGACTACTTCAACGAATAGACTTGCAAGCCCCTTTTTTTCCAAAGTAAATATTACGGGTAAAAAAAAAAAAGGAATCCTGCATAAGCAGTGCTAGTTTTGAGTGGCTTCATTCTTCTTACAGATATTTAAATGATACAGTTTCACTGATTTATAACATTTACTTTGGTTTGACATAGAGAGATTGGATTCACAGATCAATTCTTTCAACAGACCAATTATAATGAAATGTACTTCTTGGTCCACAGCCAGCACACTCTATAATACATTTATTCTTTACTTCCATGTAATTTACTTCCCTGGACAGCCTTGCTCATCTGTAACTGTTTTGCTTTGATACAGAATGGAATTTTGGTTTGTTCTTTACATAAATGTTCTTTAAATAAATTTTCAATGGGCTTATGGGTGTTTCAGCAGCACTTCACTTCTAAACATCATGTTGCACCCAGTGAACAGAGACAGATCTGTATTACACCAGTCGTGCCATACATAAAGCAGTAAAATAATTTAATACCATACTGGGCATTTTTAGCATGAAATTTGTTTTTATAAATAAGACTTTAAATAGAAGGCTTTGTGCCATGGCATTTATGAGAAAATGCTTCAAGCAAGCTGTAGTTTTTTGAAAGGTACGTGCTTTTTGCTATTTGGCAATGGGTGATCACTCAGAATTATGATAATTGAAGTGTAGTTATTTTGTTATTTTCTTCTGTAGACTGAAAGTACCTATCTAGGTACTTCAGTACTTTCAGTACTGATACTAGGTACTAGTATCTAGGAACACCTGCTGAATAGTCAGTTGCCTCTTTCCATGTAGTGGCAGTTTGGAATAAAGGCGAACCAATCAAGATATTTTTGTCCTTTAAAGTGTGCAATGTTGCCTTGCCTGAGAGAGGACTGGCTTGATATACAGTTTAACTTTACATACCCTTTCCTCTTGGTCTGCCCTACTGTCATCTGGAAACCTAGTCTCTGAGGCATCCAGTTGCCTGCCCTAACTTCCTAACTATCAAAACCATCTGGAAAATTGGGTAAGTGCTTCACCTTCCTGAACTTAAGATAGCACAGTTCAGGAATAAAAGAAAAAAAAAACTAACTACTTTAAAATAGTGCTAATTAATAGTCATCACAAATAATTAGACCTGCACAGATCTGCCTGAGCAGATCTGAGTTTCCATCAATAAATTTCAAGAAATTATCTTTGCAAGGTTAACTCAATCTATAACGCTGGCTGTTCCTAATACTAAGATAATGGAATCTTTGATGCAGCAGGATGGTGCCATAGGACTGTGGTGAAAAGAACTGCTGCAAATCTAATTTATAATGAGAAAATGTTGTTTGGCAGTAGTCTGACATTTTAAACAATAGTCTTGACTCTAATTCTCCCTTTTGAAGAGCTGCTATTTTCTGTAGGAGCACTCTTCAGGGTCTGCAAAGGTGAATTTGCATTTTGCTGCGTTCTTCCAGAACAGAAAAGAAAATGAGCATGGAAGGATCCCAGTAAAGGAAACAGCTGTACACTGATGGTACAATCTTCCATTTAGTTCTTTTTCTGCACAGGCATCTCTAGTCTCTCCCTTTGTATAGAGGAAATGTGACTCACAGAGTAACAGGAGTTTCAGAATGGTGTCTCCTGCATCCTTTTCAAGGCCTGCAAAAAGAGTAATTTTTTCCCAGACTTTTATGTTTTGCAAAGGGGACATGGGCTGGTAGTTGACAAAATGTAGCCAATTGTAAAAAGAAAGCAGCAAGAATAATTGTGAGAGAAGTAGACTGGCCAGACATTTCTTCAGTTGCCTCAGACATTGAGCTTGACTGTGTATGAGTCTGTCAATCTTTCCTAAATGCTACTTCTCAGTTGTCACTTCCCAACTGCTGGCAGCAAAAGACAATCATAGAATAGTCTGGGTTGGAAGGGGCCTTAAAGATCATCTCTTCTCCAGGCTGAGCAAAACTAACTCTTCCAGCCTAAAAATGCGACAAAGCTTTTACACAATCAGTCTGCTACAGGTGTAAGGCCACCTCGTCTTAGTTCTTTTACATTTGGAGGGTTTTTACTAACCTTTAAAGTATATTGACAATAAAAGCATTTTGCAGAATCCCCACATGCTTTCTGTTTAAAAATACAGTCAGACGTTACGCTGTTTTGATCTCTTTTGGATCATTTGACCTATGTCAAAAAACTAATACATTTTGACTGCTACTGTCAATATTCAGTTTGCAGCGTGGTTTAGAAGAAATGTAGGTACCAAAAGGAACCACTCAGTGCAGTATTATCCAGAAAATTCTTCAAATATTCTGATGCCCATGCTCCACTTTTCCCCTGGCTTGTAGGGTTTGGGTACTTGCATTACAACCTACAGTCCCAGGTTTCATTTAAAAATGGTGAGACCAAAAGTCAGTTATAAAAGTAAATACTAGAAAAATATGCTCCCTGCAGGTATCCTAGTAATTAAAAAATAAATAAATAAAAAATTTGCAGATAAAAACAGGTTTCCAGTGTAATCATATTTTGCCATGTTGGTGCCACACTTTTTATTTTGAGAAGAAAGCCTAAGAAACACCCATTTGGAAAACAGATAACCATCATAACCTACTGCACAATGAAAATGTGACATATAAGGTCCAATGCATTTAATTTCATAATATGTATTTTTTTCCCAAAACTATCTACTATGTATTTAATGAGGATGATCTTCCTGTTCTATAAATAGATGAATAGATGCATTTGAATATCACTTCCATGCAGCTTAAAATTCATTAAAGATCAAGCAGCAGAGCTCTTCTTAAAGGAGAATATTTATTATGCTAATTCAAGGAAGACTTTGTATTACTGCCATATAAGAAGCGTCTGCAAATGATACCAATCCCAAATTGAATCTTGAATGAATTATATAACAGCAGGAAGAACCATTAAATAGAACAAAACAAAGGCAGCTAGTCATGAGCTTAAAGCTAAATGTAATTTTAATTGTTTTGCTGAATTGAGTTCTAAGGTCTATTGCACAATCTTCACCTGAAGCATAGACAGAACTTCTATTTCAAATTTTCATCAATTTTATTTAAATTAAATCTTTAGTATTCCAAAAGCTTTCAGGAATGACTCACATCTCAAGTAAAATATTCTGATGAAAACTGAAAACAGTGGTCTCATGCCACTAATGACATTAAAATGGCAGCATACAAATATCTTGTACAGCTGAACCAAAAATATGTATTGCAAAGAAAGTTGGAGAAGAGATAATGTGAGAGCAGTGAGATAAGAAAAATAAAATTAATTTCATTTTCCAAAACAGTTAATGATTAGACATACTAATATTTATTAATTTTATTTATTTTTCAACTAGTGTCCTACAGAGTAATGTTATACATGATATTTGCATCTTACTGAAAGTTAAAGAAAGGCAGGTGTAGATCCTTAAAAACATGGAAGCTGTGTTTTAAGTTGGATTGAGAAGAAAGCTAGTAACTGGAATTTCAAAGTTGAAGATACTGCTTTTAACTGTCACAGGATTTTCATAGCTTTATCATTTCATAAACCACTGATTTATGTAATGTTAATATGGTTGCTCTTAATACAAGATACAAATTTTTGCTAACCTTCATTAAGATTTTGCATTTGGAAAATATTTTATATTACTAATAATAGTGTAATCATTATTGGTATTAAATGCCTATAATTAATTACACTAAGACAATGTATATCATCTGCCATTATATCCAGTGACTTCAGAGTGAAGTGATAGATTCATAGATGATACATGTAAAAACAACAGTTGCTAAAAAGAAAGATAGTCTTTGTGGAGCTGTATTTTAACTTTTTATGAAATGCTATTTTCTACTTTTCCCATTCTCGTTTAAAGGAGCACTGTCAACATAAAGCAAAAAATATATTTCCATACCTCAGTTACTATAACAACAGCTTATACTGTAGAACTATATTATAGAACAACAATATGAGAAATATCTTTTTACCTTTCTTTATGCTTGCAAGTGCGGGCAGAATAAGAGGAAAGTGGGTTATTTCAGCTCCTTTTGATTTAAGTTAAATAATTTTTTATGTTCTGTGACCCAGTTAAGAAACCAAGAAGTCCAATCCAATGCAGTGCCAAACACCCTCAAACCCCATCAAAGTCTGAAGATAACATCCTAGCTATATAGAAGCAATTGGAAAAAATATCCATCATTAATGTTTATTTACACAGTGCCACAGATGATGTTTGAGCCACGATTAGGAAAGTAGATCTTCTCAAAGGGACACAACAATACAGGATGCTCAGTGACTCAATAAACTTTTACTCCTGCATAAATTCTTGAAAGTTTAAGTTTTCTGCCTTTTGGTACCTGTGTTGGCTTCATGTGGAGAATGAAGCTTCAAAATCACAATAATAATAATAATAATAATAATAATAATAATAATAATAATAATAATAATAATGAGGGGTTTTTTTACTCCAAAAAGATACTAATGCCCATGAGATACTTTGAGATGTTTCATTTTACCAATGAAGAAAGTCTAGCTGAAATGCAAATAATGTTATGATAACAATAAAACTATAGCTGCAGTGGTACATAGTGATATGGACTATCAGCATTGTGATGTTGACAAGGAAAACTCAGTACTTTACTTCTAAATTAGTGCATCTGTAGTAAAGTTAAGTCCTTTTTTGTGTGTGTGTTACTGGGGGTGGACAACCCAAGAAAGCCCATTCATATCCATCCAAAAGCCAACCAGTTGCATCATGGTATAACCATGTCTGGGAAAAATATAAATTCTTATAAGACTTCTTAAATAAAAAAGCAATATACAAAATTAGCAGAAGTAAGGGAATCACATTGATGCCAGGTGGTCACCATTATATTACGTGGCATGCTCCTCTTCCTTCCCTCTCTCCTGGTAAATCAGCAATTGGACATAAATGACTCACTTGTGTCAATGCTAGGAGAGGACAGGGCTTTTTGACACAGGAAGATTCTGTCCTGTTACCTTAATAATTACCGATACCATGTTTAAAAGCCCTGCAAGACTGAAAAATTCTGTATGTTTGAATTTTTATTTGTGTTTCATAACATAATTCTCTGTATTGTCAAATGAAGGCACCTAAAAAAGTTTATCAGTTCTCTGAAGAGAAGTCTGTTGGAAGGTCTATAATACATATCTAAGATACCCTTGAACCAAAAAGTGTATTAAAAATTATTTGTTCCTCTGACACATTATAGACCCTGCAATGCCAAGAGGTCAAAGAAGGGTCACAGAGACTACAGACCAGAGATCCAAATAGCTGTCTTCTATTTATGTTTTGAGAAAACAAAGTATACCTAAAATCTGAAATTTCAGTGTTCTTTATCTTCATCAATGGCCTGAATCTGTGCTTCATATTAAAATATATTATAGGGAGAGAAAGAAACATTTCAAGCACTCATTTAGCAACTGACCTCAGCAATCCCACACAAAAGAAAAAAAAAAAAAAGTGAGTTTTTTTTCACATACCATTTTATTTTTAACAAATGCACAGTTGCTACTGGAGAAATACAAAGGGAGATGTAAAACTGTACTGACATAGGGCCTAACATAGTCCCTTGTTCTGAATTACCCTCAGGAAGAGCCTCCTCTCTCCAAGAGTGTAATGAAAACTTCTTCCTTTTTTAGCTAAGGTAGGAGATGGTAGTTAAAGAATGAGAATACTGGCCTCTGAATTCTTTCTTTTTTTGCATACAAGCACAGATGCATGTGGAAGGGCTCTGGTATTTTGCATGAAGGCTTGGTTCTCATAGCACTTCTAAATGAGTGATGATCAGGGATTCTGGAGAGAGCCAGAAACAGTGAATCACCGAAGTTACAGAATCGGTAAAAATCCAGCACTAGAACCATCCCAGCTTGTGACAGGTCTGATCAAGGACTAGTAGATCAGCCTAAGGCATTTTCTAGGGACTGCTGACATGCTGAGAAAAGTAGTCAGGTTCAAGGCCAGTCTGAGGATTATTAACCCACAACTGTTTATTTGCCCCAGGAAATGCCCAGGGCCCAGAATGCTCTCACAATTCTTTTTCTCCTTACAACAGCCTGAAAAATTCTAAATTATCTTTTTAAGTATTTGCAAGATTCTATGACTAAAATATTTTCTCACAACTATGTTTTTTAAAATACTGAGAATAAAAAAAAAAAAAAAAAAGCCTTAGCTTTTTGAAGCTTTAGTTGCATTGCCAGATAAAAAGAATTATTTTCTTGCTTTAAACACTAAAATTGATTCTGAAGGAACAGTAAGTAGTTTGTTGTGTTGTATTTTGCTTCCAGATGCAGCTAGCAGAAGTTCTAGTTGCAGTCAGTGAAGGGATAGATGGTGAAAGGATGTCAGAACACACACACATGCAGTTTTGATTGCACATGATGCACTTTTAAATTTGCCTAATTTTAGTAGACTGACATTGGACATTCCATTAAAACTATACTTCAAAGACATTCTCTTTGCCATTCTTTTGTTCAATATACCTGCCAGAATAGTGGAAAAAAAGACACAAGAAGCTACATGCAACTCAGACATTATCTTCTATCATCTCCTTGCTGTTTACATTTTCTGTCTCGAACAAACATGGGTGAC
Source organism: Actenoides lindsayi (assembly GCA_025331215.1). Lineage (NCBI taxonomy): Eukaryota > Metazoa > Chordata > Aves > Coraciiformes > Alcedinidae > Actenoides > Actenoides lindsayi. The sequence continues at coordinate 59,247 of WTSP01010743.1, read as the reverse complement.
ATGTGCTTTACGAAATGTGATCGTTCTTCCTTCTGATTGTACCTATGATTTCGAGGGAATTAATGGACAATATGACAATCAGTTCACCACATTTTGTGTTTAAGAATTTACACATAGTGTCAGATTTATAATTACATTTGGTGTAGACCACACGGCAGCATTTTCATTATTTCTAAAGCTGCCAAAGCCGATTGGCTGTGCAAAGCTTCTCTTTTGTTCCTGCACCTTATTTCTTGGCCATTATTTGTGCTAAATATGTCTTTTGCTTCGTTTTAACACAGCTTTTTGCAGAAGGTCACTTATTAGGTAATCACTTGTCTATCAAAAATACTAATTATTCCATGTTTGTCAGAAAGAGGAAATGGTGCTACATTTGAATACTGAATGGGCTGCAAACTAATCTCCAGATGAGGAATATGAAAATTTTCAAAGGTTTTACTTATTGCCCATTAAATGAAAATAGCTAAATGAACCTATACATTCAGGGTTAAAATAGACAAACACTCTGAGGTACGGAGGATGAAAAAACATACAGTTTACAGCTTTTTCAACTTTAATACGAAAGTAAATGCATGAAACAATTTATGACGACTGCAATACCCCTTTCAGTATGGAACACTAATGCCCCCTACTGGTTCTTCATAAGCATGTTTCTGAATTTTTTGTGTTAAAAGCTGCTCAGTACTCGTGTTCTGTTCCATTCCAAAGAAAGGAAAATTATTTAGCCACTACCGAGTTTTTCTATGGTTCACACCCATCAAACACATATCTGCAGAAAAGCAGCTTTTGTCCGGGTTTTTATCTCCAAGATACATTCTGCAAGTGCTCTTTGCTTTTCCAAATTCACAGCTGCCATGGGAGTTACTGACTACAAAGAACTCGTGCACTGATAACCTTTTTTAAAACCTTTTTCTAAACCCTTGTCAATATCTGAAAGGAAAAGCACTCAGATTTTCATGAAAAAAATTACATGGAAACGAGCAGCAATACAGTTACAAATAGAGAGTTGTTTATAACTAATGGTCTCATGAAGATTGTTATGACATCTGGTCTTGAACTGCCTTAGCCCAAGAGGCCACCACTATCACTTCGTGTGACATTTGCCTTGATTTGTCTGCATAGTCTGAAAATTTGCACTGTATATCATACAATTCTCTTGCTGTTGCATCTAATCTTTTGCTTCAGAAATACTTCAATAACATATAAATTTTAAAAAGACTTGCTATCCTGGCTTCCCAAGGAAATGAAGCACACACAATCACATAGTCTGTCAGTCCTCAGACCCTTTTCTCCTAGAGGCCTTTGAAGCCACTGAACAATTTTCAAATTGAAACAGGAACAGAGAGCTCCGGGATCTTAAGTTTCTCCAAAGATTATAACTGGGTAGCAGAAAGGGAGCTCCCAAAATAAAACAGATACATCTCACCTCTTCATACACTCAGGGACATAGGAATCTGATGGTAAATGGGTAACCATGAGGTGGCTGGCCCCGCAGCACCTCAGTGCCACTAAGACAGCCACTTGGCCCAGTCAAAGGGAAGTTGGCAGACTAGGAGCAGAGGAGGACACAAACCACAGAAAAATAGGAAGCCATGCTTCTCTAGTTCCATGTCTCATAAAACAATGTGCTTTAAGATTACTGCCAACTGCCCAGTAAAAATCAACATGTGACAATCTAGACATGACTCTTCCATGTCTACTTCTGCTCATGGATGAAACTCTCCCCTCCACATAGTCATCATTTCTTGTCTTCCACAAAGAGTCGTTCTTTCTGATCTGGCAGCTGAGTTGCCCATGGGAGTACTTCCTAAGACTTCTCATGTGAAAGAGACAAAGCTAGTTCAAATGTTTTACAATAGTGCGTCTTTGCTGATTTTGCTCAGTTTGTTTGGATTGAGTCCAGTGCAGCATGGATAAAACCTAGCATGTTCCTGCTGGACATGTTCTGAAACACCAAATTATCATGTCTACATGAGGCACCGTGAGAACAGGAAGTGAGATGGACCCAGCCTTAGAGGAACACTAAATGAGGCCAAACATGCTAGAGCATGTTAGTTGCTGACACTGATAGGGGAAATCTACTACTACGCATCCATGCAAGATCAGCTAAGGAGAATAACTGGAGAAAAGATCAGGCACAAAAATGTTTCACTAGAGGGTTCTGATGCTATACAATGCAGGCTATGGATATCCACCATTAAGTGTTCATAGATTTTTTTTGAACCATATGCACCATCAAATGTCTCCAATAACTGACCTGATCAGGAATTTTCACAGTCCACTGCAGTGCACAGACATATCCAATGGTGGAATCCTCATTGTCAGTAAGACAATTAGGCCCATAGTCTGCAAAGCACATTAAGATATGCAGCACTATATAACAACATATTAGAACTTTACACCAACTCATCCCAAATACCAGCCCACAAATGTGACCAAGAACAGAAATAAGCCAGGAACTGAGCTGCATAAGAAATGGAAATTGTTATTAATAATCAGATCCACGTTCATCCAGGTACCATACAGTAGAATACTGTGAAAACCAGAAAAAGACACAGAGAACTATACAGTTGCATTTTCTGTGAAGATACTATTATGTGAATCTTTAAATTTGCCACTTCGTTAGAAACAAATGTCTTTTTTAGGAAGTAAGAACATTTTACTTTATTAGAAACAAATGTCTCTTTTAGGAAGTAAGAACATTTTCCTGTAATATGAAAGAGATAAGATACACAAATAATGGAAGAGAGTCTTACAAATTACAGGGACTGGATATATATAAATACTTCTGTCTCTTTAAGAAGATTTCTTTCTGCAAACTGCAGGTAATCTTGCAGAGGAGGCATATATCTACAATGCTCAAATGCCCTTTACAGGAACACATTTCTTTAGATAATTCTTTTCCTATGTAAAAGCCTAATTACTCAGTGGTTATTAGACAAGGAAAATAGAGATCCATTTAAATTTATAACTGGAATCCAAGCCAAACTCCAGGGGAGGAAAAGAAACATTTTACAGATGGAGACTTGCAATCTAATTGCAGAGTTAGGTAACATAAATGTCCCAAAAAAGGCAAGGAAAACACGATGTTATGATTAAGGTCAACCAAATGAGAATTAAGAAATCTGAGTCTGTCTTCAGACAAAGGACATGTTTGTCACAGTTGTGAAGAGACATTTCGTAGCCACATGGGAAAGAAGTATTCTTAAACTAACATATATCCATTCTGGTGTGACAAACACCTAATACAAAGGGATTTTTTTCACAAAAGTTAGGCATTCAGGATGACATATCATAAAAATGAAGTTTCTAGCAATAGAACTACTATTAAGACTAACACAACTGGACAATTCTGTCAGGCAAAGCCAAATAAGGTGGTTATGTGTAAGGTGGTAAATAAAAATGTGAATAACCCTTTCAATAATTCTAACCCATTTTTAAGCCAGAGACTCATTTCCAAGAGTGGCTTAAAGTCAACTTTTTCAAACTCATTTAAGTGATCAATGTTTCAGATTAATGCCTGATAGGATTTTTATGCTGGATAAACAGAGTAGGTGCTTAATTCCCACGGTTTTCAACATATCAGCTTTTATATACTTAGATGCCTGAGTTGCAGTGACATTAATCAGATTCTAGCCTCTATAAATATGCCTAGTATGTTTTGAAAACAGGAGTTAGGTATTTTTGACAATTCTGTTTCTTGGATAGTCTCTCCTCTCTTATCTGTCATGTAGTTCACCCCCACTGGTGCTACTCCACTGCAGAACTATATATATATTTTTGTGATCTACCTTCTCTCTGCCTCTCTCTTTTATTTCATCATTTCTTTTCTTCCAACTCCTCTCCAGTTGCTGTTGGGCACAGATAAATATGCCTTGTAGGGATTATTCTAAGTTTGACTATGTTAGTTTTTTGCTTTTGTCAGCACTGTCAAATTCTGACAATTTTCTCTACAGACAGAGTTCTAACTTCAGAGTTAAAGTCTCTGGAAGATAATCTGGATGTAACATGCAATTGTTTAATCTGAAAAATCAAAATGTCAAGGACTGTCTTGACACTCTTATCTTCATAGGAGTACCAGATCTGCCCTTTCTGCCATGTCACCCTATTTTTCATTTCCCATTTACTTAGCCCACATCATTGATGGATGAAAGAATTTTAGACAGGGTGCCACAACTGGGATGAAAATTAATTCAAGGTTCCTGCTACCTGTGGCATTCAAGGGCAAGAGAGGAAATAGTAAGGACAAATTGTGAACTCTTCTTTCTTTCTAAGCACCAAGGTAAAGTCAGCTCTTTTTTCACAAGAATAAATTTCTCTACAAATTCGTACTCTGTATTTTGACAACTGACGCATTTCTGGCTGCCTTGCACAAAACGTCAGAGATTATTGAGAGTCTCAGACAAGCTAGGAGAATTACAGAGTCACTCAGGAGGTCACCAGTCCAACTTCCAGACCAAAGCAGGTGTCCTGGTTTGAATGAGAACAAAACTAATTCTGTTCTGTAATTTTACTTTTCAGCTCAGTTCTTCTAACTAACTGCACTTTCTGAAGTTAGCAGCCTGT
>WTSP01010743.1:0-35825 GCA_025331215.1 Actenoides lindsayi | reverse complement strand
AACCAATAAACCCCGCACCAACACCCGCGGACCGAGGCAACATCCCCAGCCCGGACCCCCCCCCCCCCCCCCCCCAGCCCTTATATAGCAGGCACAATGTCAGTATGGTAGCAAATATCCCACTGGCTGGTTTGGTTGGCTAGCCTGGCTGTGACCCCCTCCCAGCTTCTTAAAATTAACCCTATACTTGCTGAATGCAGGACACCTTCCCCTGCCAAAGAAATAAGAAAAAGCAAAGGAAAATTACACCAAAACACCCAATAAAGAGAATAAAGGAATTCAGGGCCAAAAGCTGCACTGCAAACGGTTATGCGTAATCTCTTGCTGAAAAGATATTTTCTCCCCCAGGAGTCCAATATGCTCCTGTAAAGCTGGAGAGTAAACTGAAAGCTGTCAGAAAGATTACATATTGTGAGCACATGGATAAATCTAGCATTGGGAAGAACCAACAGAAATCCTCCCGTGGTGTCATCAGATAGATGGGGGAGGAGCCGTCAGGGGGCACCAGGCAAGGTTCAGGTCTGGCATCGGGCTGTGGGCTGGGATGCCTCGTCTGGAAAAGAGGTAACGAAGGTGGGATGTGACAGGTACGTTCAAGGTCACTGAATCATGGGTGACTTGAAGTGAAAGCAAAGTGAAAAGTGAAAGGACAACTTAAAGCCTGACGTGAAGCCAGCAGGTAGTAGATTCGTAGCAAATTAAAATAGCTCTTTGTTTGACGTATGTTAAAGCCTTGGACTCTTGCCACAGGGTGTTGTGCGTGCTAAATGTTCACATCAGTTAAGAAGACACTGGCTAAGTTCATGGAGGGGAAGTCTGTGCTCAGCTATTACATACAACAGACAACCTCTTGCTTGGGAAATGCCTGAGGCAAAAAGTGTTGGAGGCTGGCAGGCTATGCTGGGAAAATACGCTTGCTCTATTCTTGTGTTTTTCTCTAGGCATATGGTTTTTGGCTACTGTCAGGCAGGCAGACAGACCTTTTGTCAGCAGCTGTTTTCGTGTTTGTCTCAGCCGCTCCCTGACACAGAATACATGCTCACTTCTTGCTTGCGATGCCATTAGTCAGAGCTGCTCAAGGTTCTCCAAATTAAATATTCTTTGGCACCCTCTTTTCCGTCTGCCCCAGGGTGAAAACCCAATCTTGTTGGGAGCTACCATCCTCATCTGCTGACTCTCATGGGAGTAGGTTACTGCAATTTGGCCGGAGGTTTGGTACCCTGCATGTTTAAGTCTCATTGCTGCAGGGTGCGACAAAGGCATTGGAAGACTAGAGCAAGGGAAGGGGAGTATTTTGTGTTCCATCAGACTCCTGCAAGTCAGGAAGGTGGTCACTGAGACAAGCTGCTTTTTCAGGTCTCTCTCACTCCTATTATCTACAGGGAGAATTTGGGGAAATCAAGAAACCTCTCAATTGCTTTAATAGAACTGTGCTGCCTCTATGTAATCAAGACTAGAATTTGCCTGTCGCCTCTGCTCAGCCAAAGAAGTTTAAGCTTCTCTGTTTCCCTTTATTAATTTTTAAAAGGGCCTGCCAGTTGTTGTGACAATTTCAAGTTCAAGAGGCTGTATAAGATCAGTTGACTGCTCCATTGGGTATCTGGCAGTATTCAAACAACTGACTCTGATGCGTGACATCAAAATTCAATCCCCTTTAGATGCCTGGAAGCCAGAGCACTAGCAGTGAACACAGTCTTGGTACAACCTGTGCTGTCACTCAGTGGCAGTTGATGAGGGGGGTGATTCCCAGGCTCGTCTCGAGGGGGCAGAAATCCCATCCAAATGAGCAATACAAAGTCCCTTCTCCGCTTCGCCAAACCCTTTGCCTGTTCCTGGCCCTGGGCCCACTCAAATACCCAAACACAGCGAGGAATATAAACTCGCAAGGGTCTCAGCTTTCATAATATGACTAAGTTGTTTTGATTTAAGAGTACTTGTCTTGCCAAGATAGGAAAAAATGAGTCCATTCTCTTCACGGCTGGATGTCAAAGTACACCCAGGTTTTCAGAGAAATGCCCCAAATGCACTCACTTAAATGAACAACTGGACCAAGACTTGAGCGTTGGAGAACTTAACTCTTTCTTTAGTATTGTTTTTTAGGGAAAATTGGAGAAAAACAGAAAAAGGAGGACCTAAGTTAAAAATAGAGCTAAGAAGGTGAGGAATCGTGTATTTTTCTTATCATTCCCTTCTGAGGCCAACAGACACCTTTGGTTACTCGAGATGCCGTTCTGTAAGGCGCAGAGAGCAGCAGCAATGCCTGGAAGCAAAGCAGGGGAGGGATCTATGGCACTGTGAATTCACATGTCCGAAGCCACCCACGTTAAACCAAAAAAAAAAAAAAAAAAAAGATGAATTAAAAAAAATGGTGGACACAAAATCAGTGTGCTGACATTAGAGTACTGAGACACTATTTGAAACACTCCTGGACTTGACAATTTCCTCTCTGGAATTTGCCTACAGTGTTGTGATACTTCACATGTTGAAGAGCTTTGCACAGATTGCCCCGTGCACAGCACATGAATAAAAGGAATCCGTAAATGTGGATTTGCAGGCCCACATCTCTTCCTTATTAAAGCCAGGGCTTCAGGAAAAGCGTTAAACCGAAGGCTCAATTAGTTGTCAGCACACAGGTATGGGATGCCAGTAGACACGTGCAAGGGTGTCAGAGACGTGCACAGGAGGCTGGCAGGGATAAAGCAGTCCTGGGGAAGACTGGTGCCCTTTTGCATTGGCAGAGGGAGGCCAGGCAGATGCCAGCAGGCATCTCGAATGCCTTCGGTTGTCCTTACTTAGGCAAACATGCTTCTGAAAGTTATAGGGAAGATGTTTGTGGTTAAGGTTAGACCGGCTGCTCGCTGGGCCACAAAAACACAAAAAACAAACCACAAATGATTGACTATGCAGGCAAGTATAGAAATTACTGTCATGTGAGGATATGATCATTTTGTAATCCTGGCTGCCGCAATTTTTGTGCAAATATTTATTCTTGGAGAAAGGACAGTTTGGGCTTCCTTTTCAAATCCAAAATGTTTCTGATGTTAAAAAGAAAAAATGCGAGGCTCTTCCTGCCTAGGCTTTGCTGAAGGTCCTCATAACCCCTCTCTGGGGTTTGAAGGAAGAAGTCACCTCAAACTGCAGCAACTGGCTCCATCCCCAGCTGAAGGGGAGGGGGTGTTGAGTCACAGTCGAGGAATCGCTGAGGACATCCTAACACCTAAAATAGCTGCGAGGCTACAGCCCTGCTCTGCTTTCGGTTCTGCCAGTTAGCTGCATGAGAAACAGCTCCTCATCTTGGGCCTGGGGGTCATGGGAAGAAACCTGGAGCTGTTTGCACTTTACAGTTCCATTTGGGCTCCTCTCCAGCCCTACACAGGGCATGGTGCCTGGCTCAGCAGGCACTGCAAGGGATGGGGTGTTGAGCCAGACCTGCAGGGCTTGTCTGACTTCTGTCCCAGAGCCTAGTGTGGGAGACTCCTAACTCATCTCCTATCTGGGGACCTCCACGTGGTGAGCTCCAGGAGAGCTCAGTGTCCCGTTCTTCCTCTCTTTCCTCCTCTGCACATCCCAGGTGTGAGTGGGGAGCGGAGGGAGGGAGAGATGGAGACCTGAAGCCCAGCTGAGTTCTTGAAGCAGGGACTGCAGCACAGGCTGTAGTGCTGAGGGGCTTCTGCTGCCAGGGGCTGCCTCCACAGCTGTATGCAAACATATCTGCTTGCAGCATACCTGGGTGCTTTAAGGTGTTGCAAGTATTGTTCTGGGTTTCTTTTCCTGCTTTGTGTTCTACAAGGTCATGACAATTTGCACGGCTGACCGTTTTTCATCACTAAAGAATTTGCCATTAAACAGTCTCTTTGATCTGTTTGTTTGTTCCCCAGGTATTTCTCTGGTAGCTACCACAGTTGATGGATCCTTTGTAAGTAAAGGTGGGTTTGTGGGGAAAAATCTGATGACAGCATGACATCAATTTTTGTTCTGCGCATGAATGTTTTCCTGTAAGCCAGTCATCCTGGATCATTACCCAAGGTGAACACCTCATGAGACAATGATAAATGTTTGTGCTGAATCACGGTGTGTGTGATGCTCATTGAAGGCAGGATCAGCTCTCGTTGCTAAGCAACGTGCTTATTTAAGTAAAAAAGGTAGGGACGCCTTTTCTGTCCTCACACCAGGCAGAAAGATCATCCTGATTTATTTTGTAAGAAGGAGGTGTTAATGGGTTTGTTCTGTAGAGAGCATTTCCCATCTCCCTTCCTTCATCCTTTCTAATAAGATTAAATTCTCTTAATGAACACGGTGATCAAAACTCTGTTTCACTAAAGTAGTAGAAATTACCCTGAACAAAGGCACGTGTTGTCACAACAGTGTTAGATTAAAAGCCGTGGCTCCTGTAACAGTCCATTCTCATACTGGGAGAGTATGGGAATCACTAGGAAAAATCATGGCACCCGTGACAAGATACCTTCCATTTAAAATACCAAATTATACAAGTGCCAAACAGCAAATATAACAGATATGAGAAGTATTCTGGTTGCGTGGCTCCTAAGTGTTTGTGTCGAATTCTGAAAATTAGATTCTACTATTTATTTTTCTTTCATCTTGAAAAGTTTGTCTGAGGGCCTCCTGCTGCCTGTGTCTTGCTGAGAAAGACAGCGCTGCTGAGAGCAAGGGAGATTTCTTCCAGAGAGCTGCAGACAGCAGTCCTTGAGAAGATTCTTGCAGTCTGAACAACCTTTCCTCTGCTGAAGATGTGTTGGCATGCAGCAGTTCTTCTGACTTCTTCATTTCTTGAAGAAAAGGAGTACATGGGTTTGGTCAGATTCACTCAAGGCCAAGTTCAGGTGAGGCTAAGATCCAAACCGGTGAAGCGTTTGTGGTTCTGTACCATAAATAACTAAATATTATTTTAGCATCACGCAAAGTTTCACAATTGTGGGAGCTCAGACTTCATTTCTCACCCAGTGTGAAAGCAGTGTGTTCAGTGGACGCATTTATCTTCATCATATTTTCTGAGCAGTGACATTAGTTAATGTCACGGCTCTTGATTTTCCTGGAATGCTGTGTGTTTCCTCATAGTCTGACCAGAGTCAAAATACAGAAGACTCTCTCGTACTGAGACATGCAGTTATTTTTTGGCATGCTATTATTGATAACATCTGTCTCAGTATTATAATCTAGTTCTCTGCTGCACTGGCAGCCAAGAAATGTGGTGCTTCGGGATCAAAAATATTGCTGGTTTTGTTCTTGCAAAAAAAAAAAAAAATTGGTTTTAGATGAAGCCATTTAATTCCTTGTGAATTGTGAAATGAGATCGGTTTCACTGATGCAGAAACAAAATATTTTCAAGACAGTTTTATATCTTTTTTTTTTTAAATACTGGGCTTTTCGTTGTGGATTGGATAAAAACCTGTGTTGCATTCCTGTCCTTCCGAGTCTGACCTGCCTCCTGACCAACCTGACCAGCCTCCATCCAAAAATGTCTCCGTTCACTGTTTGAACAAAAAAAAAACACTTTGATGAAATGATAGCAGCTTCCAAATAAAACATTTGGAGCTCATCAGTGTGTATCATTTTACTGGGTTTAGCATGATTCATTTGGATGTACAGCTCTTACTCCGTGAAAGCTTTTAAAATTGTTTTCTCCTCATTCAGGATACAACAAAATGTGAAAGCTGCAGTGTTCTGGGGGGAAAATGGCCTTTGCAGGGTTGTGTTGGCACTTTCTAGGAGACACGGCTTGCCGTGCTCAACCACTCTCTGGTCCTCTTGTATGGACGGCAAACTATTCCCTGCACCTCCCCTGTGCAAGCACAGAGGGACCCAGAAAAGAGTCCTGCAGAAAGGTCAACTGCTGATCACAAGCAGTGATAGGAAATGGGATCAAAACACTATCCGATTTTACAGGTTCCTGCAGAATGGCATCTTTTCCTGGCAAAAAAAAACCCCAAAACAACCCTCCACAGTTCCTTGCAAACTCTGCTTACCTACTTCCAATATCTTTCCAAGTCCCCCAGTGACCCTGATCCCCTGCGAGGACAAGCAGCGAGCGGCAGGTCCTGCTCTGCACTTCCCCACTATCCTGCCTTCTGCTGGAATCCCCTCCTAAAGCCGGCTCATTTAATGTCATCTCCCGGAGTGAAGGAGGAACGGCGATGTGCTGGGACCCGAGAGGAGGAGCAGCCGCAGCCCGGCCCGGCAGCAGCGGGGCTGTCCGCGCTGGGGGCTCCGCTGCCGCTGCCGCTGCCTTGGGCAAGGGCTCCATCTGCGGGAGAGGGACCCGCAGCCCTGCCCGGCTGCTCCGTCCTGCTAGCAAGGGGGAGAGCAAGCCTCCGGGTTTCTCCTTCTCCGAATACGTTAGGAATTCTCGTTTTCCTGAAATGCGCTGCTTGCAAAAGCCGCCCAGGAAAATTAACTCTCTGAATGCGTGTTCAGGTAAGGAGCCAAGCAAGGCAGGCACTGCCGAGTGGTGATCTCGTGGGTAAGCGTTTGGTTTTGTCCTCTGATGTGACGGCACCGCATCTCTAGGGCTTACGTGGAACCAGCACAGGCTGTGTGAGCCGTTCACGTGTGAGAGCAAAGTGGGAGCGCTCCTGTAAGCAGCCCTCTCTGTGAGTGTGTGCACACCGCTCCCCCTCCACCTCACTTTCTTTTTTTCTTTTCTTTTTTTTTTTTTCATTTTCTGTTGCCATACATGCAGACCATGGGCATTTGGTGTTGTACCCGTCAAGAAGGAACACGTCTTTTGTACTCATCCCCTGCCATGGCTGAGTCTGTCCAATGTCACCCAGCAGCAGCAGCTGCCTTTCCGTGACAGTTGTACGGTGGGAGAGCAGCTGAATGTTGATGCTTCTGAAGATGTCTAGCAGGGTGAGCATTTTCTCACAGCTCTTGTTCATAACAATCTAGCAGGCAGTTCCCTATTACTTTTTTTATTACCTCATGTAATTTGTCCGTGAGCTGTCATCTTCTGAGTTTACATATGGCTTAAGTGCAATCCCTCCATTCAGCAAGGGAGAAACACAGCTCACTGATAGTCGAGGTCTCTTCTGCCCTTATGAAATGGAGACCTCTACTCCATAGCTGTCATCTGTTATTGCTGTCAGCTCGTGAAAGGTTCCATGCTTTCCCATGCTGCATGCTCGTAATGGGATTTATTTTTTTATCTTTAGGGTATCCAAGCTCAGTTGCTTGTTAACAAAAGAGAAAGGAGGTTTTGTTCAAGGTCTATACATGTGGCCCTGCATTTAGTAGCCTGGGCTTTGCAGGATACCCATCTGGCTCGTCAGAATGATTCCTTTGGGCCTTAGAGGCCGTGAATCCATATCAGTGATCTCTTCACGCGGGAATCCTCCTACCGCTTTGGCAAACAACTTAGCATGAGCTCAGGATCCAGTGGCTCCGGGTGAAACATGAAACACTGTTGTAGATTTGCTCTGTCTCAATCTGTGTACATTTTTTGCAGAAAAGCAACAAACTTGTCAAGGCGGGAAGTGTCCTCGCAGCCACAGCCAGCAACATCCAGAGCTAGCATGAGTCAATACATGCAGGATGCTCAGTTTTCAAACAACATCCTTTCCTAGAGAGGGCTGTGCCCGTTGAGTAAGGCTAGCTGTTGAAAGCCCAGGTGGACTCCCTGTCCCTTTTCTAGGAGGCTGTGCTGCTCCTCTTCCTCATTCAGCTCTTCACTGAGCCTGGTGATGCTGTTCATGGCCTCCTGTCATCCCACTGGTTGGTCTCGGGGCAGGATCCCATGTGCACACAGAAAGGCTGAAGCAGGGGTTGGCTCTTGGGTGTGCACAAAGGGCTGCAGCACGTTGTATTTCCAGATAGTTCCCTGAGCACACTGGTGACTTGCTCAGGAATTGGATACTGAACTGAGGCTTACGAGGCCTTTCTTTCAAGAGAATTTTTCTTCCTTCAAGTAAGATAAATGTATTTCTGCCAAAGAGTAAAAGATAATAAGCTGGCATGTAGCCATGGTTAAGGCATCAAAGTTGTAGCTTTTTACCTGAAGTATTAGCAGGAAGCTCTTCTACTTTCATAGCAATCCTTTTAACTCCATGGATTATTACAGCTGACCAAAAGGTGTCTCCTAGTTATTAGCCATATGCAATTCCCTCTGACTTTAATGGGATAAGGTCTTTCCTTGCTACAGCAGGTCAGTTTCTGAATTATCCTGTGGATTCTTTTCTGGTTTAAGTTTTCTTACGAGACTCATCACAGAAGAGGTAGGAAATACGTCCACTGCTGTTCCTCTGTATAGATAACTGCTCGCTTCCATTGCAAGACATGAAGGCTATAACCATTAGCAGCTTCACTGTGCCATTTCCCCCCCCTCATCTTACTGAAGTAAACATTTCCATAATAGGTATCCCAAAAGCTCCCTAGGGAAGAAAAGTATGTACTGTAATGTGGAAAGGTTTCCTTTGCTTGCTTTCAGCACTGTTAACACCATGTCCTTGCCATGCTCTGATTAATTGCCCTGCTTTTATCGTGATTAGCACATTTGCCATTAGGCTGGCCGGCTGTCAAGCTAAGTTCAATCACGGCAGACAAGCACCAACTGCCTTTGTGAACTCACATTTCTAACTGATATTCCCAAGAAGATAGAAAGCCCAAATCTCTCAGCCCTGCTTATTCAGGGCAGGAAAAAGTCCTCCTCCCTGAGCAGCTAACAGTATTGGCTTAATTAACCTAACCTGAGGAGGTCATTGTGAAACAGCAGAATTGAGTAAATGTTCTTGGGGTTTTTTTGTTTGTTTTGGGGTTTTTTTTTTTAAGAGCAACTCGTATACCTTGAACAACTCTCTACCCCTTGTTCTCATGGGGGGACTTCAATCTCCCGGACACCTGTTGGAAGTACAATACAACAGAGAGAGAACAGTCCAGGAGGTTCCTGGAGTGTGTGGGAGATAACTTCTTGATGCAGTTGGTAAGGGAACCAACCAGGGAAGGTGTCCTCCTTGACCTACTGCTTGTGAACAGAGAAGGTCTTGTTGGAGGAGTAACCATTGGAGGTCGACTGGGGAATAGCCATCATGAAATGATAGAGTTTTTAATTCTTGGGGAAGTTAGGAGGGGGGGGTTGGTGAAACCTCCACCTTGGACTTTCGGAGGGCTGACTTTGGTCTATTCAGGATGCCGGTTTGGAGAGTCCCTTGGGAAGCAGTCCTCAAAAACAAAGGAGCCCAGGAAGGTTGGGCTTACTTCAAGAATGAAGTTATGAAGGCTCAGGAGCAGGCTGTCCCTGTGTGCTGGAAAAGGAGCTGTCAGGGAAGAAGACCAGGCTGGTTGAGCCGGGAGCTTTTGCAGGAACTCAGAAACAAAAAAAAGAGTGTGTCAACTTTGGGAAACAGGTCAAGTGAATCAGGAAGCATTTATGGATATTGTAAGGTCATGTAGGAAGAGAATTAGAGATGCAAAAGCTCAGTTAGAACTTAATCTGGCCATCTCTGTTAAGGATAATAAAAAATGCTTTTATAAATACATTCATAACAGAAGGAGGGTCAGAGAAAATCTCCATTACTTATTGGATGAGGGGCAGAACATAATAACGGAAGATAAGGAGAAGGCTGATGTGTTTAACACCCTATTTGCCTCGTTCTTTAACAAAAAGACTAGATATCCTCAGGACAACTGGGCTCTTGAGCTGGTAGGTGGGGATGGGGAGCAAAATACCCCTCCTGTAATCCAGGAGGAAGTAGTTAGTGACCTGCTGTGCCACTTAGATCCCAGCAAGTCCATGGATCCAGATGGGATTCATCTTAGGGTGCTGAGGGAGCTGGTGGAAGAACTGGCTAAGCCGCTCTCCATCATTTGTCACTGGTGCTGACTAACTGGGGAGGTCCCAGATAACTGGAGGTTGGCCGATGTGACTCCCATCCACCAGAAGGGCTGGAATGAGGATCCAGGGAACTATAGGCCCGTCAGCCTGACCTCGGTGCCTGGCAACGTTATGGAGCGGGTCATCCTGAGTGCCATCAAGCGACATATAGAAGACAACCAGGTGATCAGGCCTAGCCAACATAGCTTTAGGAAAGGAAGGTTCTCCTGACCAATCTCATATCCTTCTATGACTGGGTGACCTGCCTAGTGGACGAGGGGAAGACTGTGGATGTGGTTTATCTCGACTTCAGCAAAACATTTGGCACAGTCTCCCACATCACCCTCCTGGAAAAGCTGGCAGTCCACAGCTTGGACAGGTGCACCCTTCACTGAGTTAAAAACTGGTTGGATGACCAGGCCCAGAGAGTGGTGGTGAATGGTGCTGCATTCAGTTGGCGTTCAGTGACCACTGGTCTACCCTAGGGATCAGTACTGGGCCCAATCCTGCTCAACATCTTTATTGATGACCCAGATGGGGGGGATTGAGTCTACCCTCATTAAATTCACAGATGACACCAAATTGGGAGGGAGTATCAATCTGCCAGAGGGTGGGAAGACAATGCAGAGGGACCTGGACAGTCTGGGTCGATGGTCCAAGGCCAAAAGTATGAAATTCAACAGGACCAAGTGCAGGGTCCTTCACTTTGGCCACAATAATCCCATGCAGTGCTACAGACTCGGGGAGGAGTGTCTGGAGAGTGGCCCTGTGGAGAGAGACCTGGGAGTGCTGGGTGACAACCGGTTGAACATGAGCCAGCAGTGTGCTCAGGTGGTCCAGAAGGACAATGCCATCCTGGCTTGTATCAGGAATAGTGTGGCCAGCAAGACTAGGGATGTGATTCTCGCCCTGTACTCAGCACTGGTGAGGCCTCACCTCCAGTACTGTGTACAGTTCTGGGCCCCTCACTTCCAGAAGGATATTGAGGTGCTGGAGTGGGTCCAGAGGACAGCAACGAGGCTGATGAAGGGACTAGAAGGAAAGTCTTATGAGAAGAGGCTGAGAGAGCTCAGGTTGTTTATCCTGGAGAAGAGGAGGGGGGGAACTTGTTACTCTCTCCAACTACCTGTAGGTCAGACTCTTCTCCCAGGCAACAAATGACAGGAGGAGAGGGCATGACCTGAAGTTGGGCCGGGGGAGGTTTCAGTTGGATATCGAGAAGCACTTCCTGACAGAGAGGGTGATCAGACATTGGAATGGACTGCCCAGGGAGGTGGTGGAGTCAGCATTCCTGGATGTGTTTAAAGAAAAGCTGGATGCGGCATTTAGTGCTATGGTCTAGCTGATGTGGTGGTGTTAGGTCATAGGCTGGACTTGATGATCTCAGAGGTCTTTTCCAGCCTCAGTAATTCTATGATTCTATGAATTCTATGATTCTATGTTTTTGCTTATGACTCCAGGCTATGTCCAGTTAGGTGTCACCTGTCTTAAGTCCCAACCTTGTCCTTTCATGATATCCAGTCTACAACCCTGATCAGGGAAGACAGACACAAAATCCAGGAGCGTCCTTTTGTAAGCATGTGCTGAGAAGGCATAAGAGAAGTGACACGCTATGCACCTGTACAGCACAGTCAGTGCTTGAATCAGCCTTTTAACTGCCACATCAGCAAACAGAGCAACTCCTGGACCAGAGCCTGCATCAGTTCTGTGGAGCCATAGACTGCAGTACACAGCGTGCCCCACAAAAGCTGCAACATCCATCAGCAGGAGAATGGGAATCTTTATGTTCATACTGGCTCATTTGTGCCTTGCAACCTCCAAATAAAATTATTAACATTGGCCCCAGGGAGGGGAGAGAAAGATAAATACGATAGCTCACTTCTATCTTAGGCCAGGAATTTCAGCTGGGCGATAGGGGTTATTTCCTTTTTAATGAACATTCTCAAGTTTGGATAGAGTCATGGGAGAATGTGTATTAAGGCCACAGATTTCTTTCTTGAGCTTGTTTAGTGAGAACAGTGCTATTCAGCTGCCACTGACAGGTTCTACATACAAAAAAAAAATAATAAAAATCTCATTATAGTGTGCCAAGATAGTGCTTTGCCATATCCTGGATTTCACAGCCTAAAATTACAAACAAACTTGCCAAAAAAAAAAACAGTGATCATAAGACAAAAGGTAGAGTGAACCACAAGGCAGAACACTGTCAGAAAAACCACATAAAAGCAATGAGTTATACCATGGGACTTAAGCATCATAGAGCTTCATGAAATAAAAAAAGTTCCATTGATTTCCTCTCAGCTCCATGAGTGGGCTCCTTTATCAAATGCTTTTGAAAGTAAGACCTCCTGATGGTTTTCTTATATTAACCTGGGGAAAGAACATATTCCATTGTCAGGATTGTTGCAAGGATACAATCAGGTTTAGCATCCCAGATCACAGAAATCAGGCAACTTGGAAAAAAATCCCCATACTCATAGTCACCATTTTTCTTCTCTAATAGAAGGTTGAATATAATTACTTTAAAACTCAGTGACATCAGAGATAGATAATGTTAAAACAAATGACCTTTCTTCCAACTACACATTTTCCGTATCATTGTGATAAAGTGATAATTGCCTGAAGATTGCTTATTTTAAAGGCAAACTCTTGTCACTTACAAATTCCCTCTTTAGGTCACTCTCCTGACAAGCAGAATCATTTACAAAATGAACCATGGACCCAAGACACATTTCTATTCAGTTGTACTGAAAATTAATATGACAGTAGCAGAAGGAATAATGCTGGGGGAGGAAACTTCCATAGACATCAGGTATTTGGGAAAGCTACTGCATTATCTAAATGAATGGCTGCCATCATCCATCTCAGCTCAAGAGCCAAAACACTGCATTATCTGTAATAGAAGGAAAATTATTCAATTGATTAGCTGACTGAGATCCACCAGTCCATAGGGGACAAAATTTACCAAAGGTTTCCTGTTCCTGAAAATTATGGCTTTTGTGTTTTCAATATTAACTCATCTCTAGGAATAAGAGTTAGCTCATCACATTTGGATTTCCATGAACTGCATACATGGGCTCACATGGACTTACTGTATAGGCAGAACAGATGAGATGGAATAAAAATATGAACAGTGTTTTCCATATGCAAAATGCAGAGCATGTTTATTTATAATTATGTTCTTTTTGCATGAGAAGAAAGCAAAGAAAAAAGAGAAAGGGCACATGCACAAAAGATGCTAAAATTTTCCTTTAAGTGGTTATACCTGATGTGACCTACATAGGTCCCAGAAGCAATCTTGCCCAAACTGCAGGCAGTCTTATGATTGTTCTCACTACACCTAGCTGCTGTGGTCCATGGGGGCTGTACGACAAGTAGAGGCTGCAAGAAGAGAGGTCTGACAGAAGAAGTGATGTAGAATTATGCCACTGGGATACTCCTTCTCCCTGAGCACAGCATTCAGGAGGCTACTTTTGCCTCCTGTGCAAAAGTTTTCAGCCACCATCATGGGCTGCTGAAGGACAGCCATAGGAAGAGACTCACTAGATAGGATGAAAACTTCTGTCTTTGATACTTTGCAGACCAAACACAACTATATTATAATCAATGTTGTGGAAAATTCTTTCACATACATGGGAAGAACCTCTAATCCCCTTCCAATTTCTCTTCTTTATTAGTTAACATAACTATTACCATTAACACTATCAGATACCTATAAATGGAGTTCTCTGCAAGAAGTACAGATTCTGTTCTTTCAGCAGTCCGCTCCATTAACAGCACAAAAACTCTGGGTTCAAGTGACTTTATCTGAACAAACCTTAACAAGTAGTGCATCTTTAAACCATGTTTTATCAGCACTTGCCTTCAAAGATTGTCAGCATCTCACTTTGGTTAATTAAATCTACTTAAAGTAGTTTGATGGCAATCCAGACTAATAAGCATGTAGAAAAAAAAATCTAAAATCATATTTTTTTAAATAAAAAATGACATGAAAAAAATAACAAAAATAAAGGAAAATAGGAGACACATGAGAACATAGTGCAAATTTTAAAAATCAGTAAAGATAAAATATAACAGCAATATTTGGAAAAAAAAAAAGAACACTGAAAAGGAAGGGAATGTTAAAGAATTATAGCAGCTTAGAGAGCATATATATGAGGAAAATTCCTTTCAAAATATTTAATAAGATTATCATTATTTCATTATATTTTTAAATTTTAATTACTACTATCTAAGCTGAACATAGACCTTCACTGTATTCCTGCTTTTTCCCGACCCTGGTTCTGAGCTGCTCTAACAGCAGTTAGAATGATAGCCTTAGCTACAATGACATATGCATACTCTTCTTCATACTTCACCTTCACTTCTCAGAAAACATTTATATTAAAGAACTGGAAGTAAGCATCATAAGGCTAGTTATGCCAGTGGCAGAATAGTCAGATATTTGCCTGTGCAAAAGGAAGTCCATGTCACCTTAACAACAATCCTAGTGCTGAATAAAAGGCAGAGTGTTAAAAATAACTAAATCTGTGAGGCAGGAAACTTTTTTTTTTTTTTTAATTTGTGTGAAGATATTATTGTGGTTTATTCTTAGTCAGTTTAGCACTGCTTGTGCTGTTGTCTTCTCTGGAGAGAGTTCTCATTCAAATTTTTGTGTTCTTCATTACTTCTATTAGTTAGACTTCCAAAAACTGTATTTCTCATTATGCATCACGAATAAAGAAGTCCCACAATGCATTGCTTTGATTCAGCAAGACAAAAACAGTGTGCTATACTATGGGAAACAGAATTAATGTTAGTAGCTCACCAGATTTTCAAAAAATTAGAAGATACTTAAAGTACAACCCTCAATTTGTGCTATCACATGTGAAGTAATACCGATTAATGTAGAAACAAAACAATTTGAGTTTGTTTTTTACTAATTAAAATTCAAGTAAAATCTACACATTAATTCTGAATTTTCAAAAATAACAGGTGAGGTGCCAGGGAGGTGCTCCTTGCAAATACTCCAAATACTACCTTGTCCTTATTCAAGTGTTTCCTTAAAATTTCCTACCAAAATAAGTATAAAAGAAATCAGGATGGATTAAACTTGTTGAGGGTACTAATATTACCTTATTCCTTCCTCCTGTTCCATCTAGTAATTTCTTCTAGTGTTCAATTTCTTCCCTATATAGTCTTACTCATACACTGTTCAATATGTCAGGCCAGGACTGGTCCCTCTGTTGCAAGGTCATATGAGCCAATAGTAAGTTCATGGCACCTATGGCCACCTCACATAAATGGAGAGAACTATTGAGCTTTGGTTCAACTTAGCAAATCAGCATTGCAGCACTTTAAGGTTCTGGACATCCCTGAGGTTTCAGCAAAGATGGTAGCTATAATATATGCACCTCAAGGTTTCATCCTACAAGTGTTTCTTTAGTACAATCAATAAATAACTAAATCCAAATAATTCTTCATGATATTTGAAGTGTTCAGTAGAAAGGAATTATGTTCAATGCATAAGTTATTTCCTGCTATTTCCTCTACAACTGCTTAACCAAATCTGGTCATCTTAGGCTATCAATCTACTAGATGGTGTTTTCTGAGATGGTGATAAGAATTCCAGTGGTTCCCAAGAGCTGTTGTGCCCTTTTTCTTAATGTTTTCACACAAATGGTGAGATACTGCACTGTTCCTGGAAGGTATATGGGGCACTACTCAGGGCCCCATGTCCAAGTATATAGACTAAATGAATATATGTGAAAAAAAATAAGCCAGAAGCATCAGCTAAAGAGATCAAGTCTTAGGTCCCAAAAGTGGTATCACTGTGGCAATAGCAACCAGTTATCAGAGGGATGCAATAACAATATTGAAATGTGTTTGAATATGTTGCCTATAACAAGAGGCCAGGAAGATCACTGCTTGAACTGCAAAACCTTGTTGTGTTTCCTCAATGATGAGAAAAAATTCTAAGGTCTGAAAAGAAAAAAAAAAAAGACAGAGACTGAAATACTACATTTCTGATATGTAACAAGCTATTTCTCCCCTGTGGTTAGCTGAAGCAGGGTTCTACTTCCTCTTTCCATCATAAAAGAACACATGAACGTTCTGAGTTACCCACAAGGCTCAGATTTCTCAAAAAAATAGGTCTGTCTTTTGTCCCTAGAGCCATAGATCAGGTCATTCCAAAACAAAGATCACAGCCTGTCAGAAATTTTTTTGGTAGTGGATATCTGGGACACTTCTGAACTCAAGACACCAGAGCAATGTCTTAATCTTATAATTCTAAGTTTGCACCAGCACTCAAATATTGAGCTTAACTGAAAAGGGAAGGAAATTAAGTCATTTGATAATCTTTTTTTAAGTAAACTAAACATAATAAACAATAACAACTAGACACTAGCACATTCCTGTCCTTGAGAAAAGTCACAGGAGGTGGAGAGAGAAGAAATTTCACACAGGAATGTCAGCAGTGACACTGGAAAATGTCATGGTGCAGGTGGTATAAATGTAAATGAACACATGGTACTGTGGAACAGAAACTTTATAAGTGGGATCTTTTTCTTTCCTTTTTTTTTTTTTTTTTTTTTAAATAATCTGTATGGATTTATTTTGAACACTGAGACTGCTGTCTGAAAAGTTGCAACATTATGGGTCACCAGAGGGACACTCCACAACTAATAGTTTCACCCAGGTGTCTCAATATCTCTGAGGTTTTCAGCAAGCTTAGAAAAGTCTTCGCTGATTCTCATGACATCTCTTACTGTAACCTCTCATGCTTAATTGCATGTTCCCTGTTCTCTTTATGTCCCTCAGTCCCAGGTGGAGCTACATGCTCCTAACTCCACACACGTTACCTCTTTATCCCTGCCTATGCCCATTCTGAAACCTCTGTAAACTGTTATTCCCTGCTTAGAAAGAAAGCAGCACTCTCCAACTGTCTTCTCAAATCATAGAGTTGTAGAATCACAGAATGGTAGGCATTGGAAGGGACCTCTGGAGATGATCCAGTCCAACCCCCTTGCTAGAGAAGGATCACCTTAGGCAGGCCACACAAGATTGGTGGGTTTTAAAAGCCTCTAGAGAAGGAGAGTCCACAACCTCTCTGTGCAGCCTGTCCCAGTGTTCCATCACTCTCACAGTAAAGAAGTTTCTCCACTCTTCTTCAGATGTGTTCTTAACTTATACTACAACACTTACACTCTGAGTAAAACAGGAGCCATCAATATGATTAAAATTAGTGAGATGGATCACTCTCTACTACTTCCTTTCTGAATCTTGATTATTAGAGGGAGTGGTATCTCTTCTTATGGTCTCAATTTCCATTTTAATTTCCTATGGAGCTACTCAAGCTATCTCAAAACATGCTGCTTCAGGTATCAAGAGCCTTGTAGCCCTCTTCACTACTAGACAGGTGAATCAGTTTTGAAAAAGTGTATAGGCAGCTATGTTACTGTCCTGGTTTCAGCTGGGATAGAGTTGATTTTCTTTCTATTAACCGGTACAGTGTTGTGTTTTGGATTTAGTGTGAGAATGAAGTTGAGAACATGCTGATGTTTGGTTGTTGCTAAGTAGGGCTTATCCTAAGTCAAGGACATTTCAGTTTCCCCAGCTCTGCTGGTGAGCAGGTACACAAGAAGCTGGGAGGGAGCATGGCCAGGACAGCTGACCTGAACTAGACAGGGGGATATTCCATACCACAGGATGTCATGCCCAGTATGTAAACTGGGGGGGAGTTGGCCACTGGGGTGCCGATCTCTGCTCAGATGCTGGCTGAGCATCAGTCAGCAGGTAGCAAGCAACTGCATTGTGCATCACTTGTCTTTCTTGGGTTTTATACCTCTCTCTTTTCATTATCTCCCTTTTCATTATCATTATTATTATATTTTAACTTCAATTATTAAACTGTTCAAGAGTTTTACTGTCTTCCAATTCTCTGCTCCATCCTACTGTGAGGGGAGGGGTGAGCAAGCACCTCTATGGTGCTTAGTTGCTTCCTGTGCTTAAACCACAAGAGTTACTTCTAAGCTAACTGGTTTTAGAGCTTTAGCTTTCATATTTTCATTTCTGACTTACAAGCAAAGGTAATTATCTACTGCACACTACAGATCTGTAATTCCCAGATACCTCTAAATGGAGCCCATCAATTAATTGTACCTTGATTTCCATTGCTGAAAGTGAAAACTGTTCTCATCAGGTAACTTCTAAATGCATAATCAAGGTAACATGAATTCCTGTCATGATATTTTACCTGCAGCAACCTATAAATGTCTTCAATCACTTTTGCATTTGTTTAGCAAAATCAAAATATAAAAGGCCATGCATGGATTTTAAAGAACTTTAAATGGCTTAATTTTATAATACTTGCTAAATTTTCATAATTACCATACATCTGTCCACTCCATTTTATGGATCAAGCCCATAAAGCCAGCATTCATTAGTATGCTGAGGTTGCTTATATGCCTCATGAGCAAGAGCTTTTTCATAAGTGAGATGAAAATAAATATATACATCAGCTCTCACACACATCTACAGATTCCTTGCTGAAGCTGTGGATCCTCCAGTGTGATTTTTTTTCCCTAAAATTCCCACAAACTGAAATCGGGTTTACTAGCTATTGTTGGAATTAGTGATGCATAATGGTTTGATTCAAGCTAAAATTTAAATAGAAAAAATGTGCAAGAATACACAAACAAGGCAGTAAATCAACAAAGCATTTTGAAAGAAATTTTTTTTAAAATGAAAACACTGAAGGTCCTCTTCTGCTTAGTGTATCCTTAATGCATGATGATTTAATCTTGGAATTAATTTAATAACTGCTTTTTCATATGCGTATAAAAGTATGGTTCACCCATCTCTCACAATTCTTTCCTGATAAAACTAAATTAGCCAATTGAACAGCTCCATCTTCCAAACTGTTAGCACAGCAACTACTTAAAAAAAAAAAAATGTCCTTGGGATAAGGAGTTTCTTTTTCTACTTGTATCAATTTTAAGCACACACAATTCCATATGTATTTGTTCATTTATTCAAGGATGATGCATGTTATACATGGATTACAGCAAAAATCAGAATTAATTAGTGGAGGGATGGAAGCTGTCAGTATGATTGCACCTTTTAAATGGTTTAGCTGAGTTTATTTAAAGTTTGTTCCTATGTTAAGGACAAGTCAAAAACAAATCCACATCCACATCAGTGATGCAGTAAATGGAGAAATTTCAAGACTTACAGGAAAATTCCAGTGGCTTGACATCACAGCATTCATTATGTCATCTAAACAATGAGGATTACTATTTAGCCATCAAAGATCATACATATAAAGGAACATACACCAGAGAACTTCTGCTCAGGTATTTTCAAATGTATTGTAGGTATTTTTCAAATATGTTGTGCACCTCTCAGATGAATTGAAGTCAACAGAAAGTGCAGCCATTAGCTCAGTTGAGAGATGTGCCTCTACCCGTGTTCAACACTATTTAAAAAGTCTACTGTAAGACACATTTGCACTATCAGAGCACTGGAAAATAGTTTGAGTGTAGGTACACATGTGGGTTTGATGCCTGTAGTACCCAAAGACAAGAGCTTCAATAATAAAGACAGTCAACTCAGGACAAAGAGTAAGAGGGGACAGGTTTCATATGTAATACATAAAAAAAAAAAAAATTAAAAAATCATTTTCAAAGCTTCAAAGAAAATAAAAAGCCTAGGAAGGGAAAAGACAAGGGAAAGAAAATAACTGCTTAAAATAATTTTTCCTCCTAAAGTGATGGAAAAATGAAGAACTTCAATTTCATCAGATTCTCTAGAAAGAGTTTCTTTCAAACTAGTTATTTGTTTTTGCTAGGAACACTTTTTTAGAGAGGAGTCTGCTCATTAGCTTCCTACTGCATCTGCCAGTGTCCTGCACACTCCAGTGCTCCAGCTGGTGGTTTCAGCTGGTTTTCATCCAGCACTTACATAAGCACTTCCACCCTTCCACCCTTCTCTCTTGGTCTGAGCTTACCTATTTGGTGCAATCCAAACCTGACAAAAGACATCAAGGGATGGTGAAGCCACAAATTGTTTTGAAAGTTTCTTTTGGAAGTTGATCACTTCTGGGTTTGGGATTTGGTATTTTTACTTCCTTAATTTTTATATTTCCCTTTGTTCAGCCTCAAATTCAAATCATTCAGTTCTCATCTTGACTTTGCCCATGGGACTACAGAGGCTTTCTTCTGCCACTACTTTTTCTCTTTACTGCGCTGTCTCTAAGTGTAGAAAGATGTTTTTAATATTCTTTTGAAGAAATTTCATCAGGGAGGCTAAACTCAACTTGTCAAGGGCACTTATTTAAGCTGCCAACCCTCTACACTTGCAGTAAGCCACTGACAAATAGGTTTTACAGGCCTACCAGTCATAATACTGCTTAATTTCCACATCAAAGTAAATTCTGCATGCGTGTGGGTCTCTAAACAATGAGAAATATTATTGTTGCTTCCTACTTATAGAGAACACAAGAAGAAGAAGTAAATGCTTTACAGACAAAACTCACAAATACCAAAGCTGTTTGGTTATTGTTGCATTTTTTTCTTGTTTTCTCTTTTAACCATTTCCAACCAACACTTCCCATTCTCTTACCTGTTTCCAGAGGGGATCATTCTGCTTTGGAGCCAAATGCTCAAAAGAAGTTTTTTCACAGGAACACCCCAGGCTGCTGAGTGGACACAGAAATGCCAGACACGGTCAGGAAACACAGGCTGAACAAAGCCAGGGTAGTAAGAGGGAAAGCCAACTCTAAATCTCTCATAGTCTGAGGGGGTCTGGGGCTTGCTCTAGTTACTCTTTTGGATTGCACCAGTGGAAAACAGTGAACCTCAGCCCAAAGATAGCCATGTGAGTGGAGACTGTTATAATGAAAATTACAAACACTGAAAAATCCTTAACTCCTGCAACGGGAATTCGGTTTGTGACATGAGCTGCTTGTAGAGGCAGATCATCGCATCTCCTTGCACAGACTGTTTTCATCCCTTAACTCCTCCACCCTTCCGGTCCTGCTGGTTGAATCTCTCCCCTTCCTTAGCCATCTCCCAGCCTGTTCTGTCCCCCACAGGCATTCATTTTTCAGTCCTCTATGTCTCTGCTGCACTTCTCACTTACTGTTTGCTTTAGGCTGGATGCCACACCTTTTCCACACAGCCACTCTAATGGACACATAGAGATGCACAAACACACACTGATGCATCCCTTTTAGCAGCAGATGGTACACTCCTCCAAGGATTATTCAATCTTGAAAGATCTTATTTTCCTCCCACACAACTCATTTCACCCAAGCTGACAGCATCTTGTCCTGCCCACTCTCCATTAACCCAGCATTTTCTTCCTCCTGTGTCACCTC
Source organism: Actenoides lindsayi (assembly GCA_025331215.1). Taxonomy (NCBI): domain Eukaryota; kingdom Metazoa; phylum Chordata; class Aves; order Coraciiformes; family Alcedinidae; genus Actenoides; species Actenoides lindsayi. The sequence continues at coordinate 14,643 of WTSP01010743.1, read as the reverse complement.
CAGCAGTGATTCACAAGCCCACAAATTATTCTGCCATTACTTATATTTGTTTATGAAACTGCCAACAGATGGATAATAGTCTTCCAAAATAATAGTTACCTCCAGGCACACATATTGACAAAGCACCATGAAATGCTTTTGTTTATACCCTGTGCTCTTCTTTATGATACATGCAAAGTGCCTTAAATGGTTTCTGAAAGTCTTTTTGACTTAACTGCTATTTCTCAATGGATTCATTTTTCCATAACATTGTAGACCTTCCTCTTCATTATCTCCCAGTCCATTCCAAGAAACCAAGAATCAGTATTTCTTCTACTCTATTCTCCTCTTAGCAGCAATCGGGAAAAAAAAATTTCTTTCAGGACCTAGAAAAAGTTATGAAAAAGGCCTAGTGATCTTTTTTTCCTGTATGCCTCTGTAACGTATTAGCACTTTGTCTTTAAGTGAACCCAAAAGGAATAGAAAGGTGAATTCATTCTGAAATGACGAAAAAATGTTCTAGTTTTGCTTTATGGCTCCCCTTTATATTAGAATGAAATGCAAATAACCTTAATACTTATCTTAAAATTTATTTTATAGACTTGAATATTTTGAGGAACTGCATCTCCCTCTAAGGATTTTTCAGACTTACGCAAGACTGATTTAAGGCTGAATAGAAACATCCCCAGGCAAAATATAAGGATTAAACAGGAAATATTAACTCAACTTTAATCGTGGTAATTTGAATGTTGCTTTAGTCATTCAGCATTTTTGTAGAACTCCTCTTTAAAATATCCCTGATGTCCATGTCTTAGTTCACAAGAAACTCAGAAAGGCAGTGTAACTCTCAAAAGTATATTTTGGATGTCATTTTTATAAGGGTAATGGGCTTCAGCTTATTTCTGATGTAATGAACCTAACTTAGAGGAAAAAAGTCTTATCACTACTGAATCTAATACAAGTGTTACAAGTTCCTTTGATGTTTTGGGTCGGGTTTTTTTTTGTTTATCAGTCATTTTATTTTTAAATTGACTAATAGTTTTCTTCAATCCATAGTAAAGTCAGTAGCAACTCTGAATGAATCATGCACTTGTGATGGTATTGTTTTCTTTCCTGCCAGTAGCCTTTTGAGTGATTCCCCAAAATATCAAGGAATAAGCACGGTTTTCCTAACAGTGAAAGTTCCAAAACAAGAAATTAAAAGTTTACATCATTATAATATATATTAAAACAGCAGGTTAGTAACCCGTAAAACAGTTGCTAAATACTTTTTATGGGATATTTTAAAATATTTAGATTTCTCTTTTAAAAAAGAAACACATAAACAAACCAAACAGCAAGACTCATTTGTACCCTCCAGAAGTCCCTGATTCAAGATGTTTTCTCAATGTATTTAACTTGCAAATCACTGCAAGACAAAAACTGATACACCTGACTGCATAGTTCCCTGTTTTTCCTTCCTGATCTTTCATTTAGATTTTTTTTTTATTTGTGCTTTAACAATTTTGCATTAATTTCCTTAAAGAGTGTTGGTAAACACATCACTGAGAGAGTCTGATCTGCAGATCCAGACAAGCCTAACAATGATCAGAACCTAGCTGTAAAAGACTAAATCACAACCTTAGAAGACACAAAATTCTTTAACACTTCCAAGGAAGCACTAGATATGCTCAGCCCATTGTGTTAAAGATCAGTTCTTTGCCATTCAGTGTACACATACTGACTAACCCAAGAACTGGATGACAGACCAACAAGAAAGAAAAGGACTGTCATGTAAAAAACATTTTTAAAATATTCCAGTTGCAGTCATCACATAGAATAGAATCTGAAACATATAAAGATCAGTTCTGGAGCTCCAGTGCTGAATCTGAAAGATTAGATTTGATGTTGTGTTTGTTAAGGTTAGTTTAAGTTCAACAGTTGTAAACAGATTTCCAAAAGAGCTAAGGGATTCATGGGCACAGGATTTGGCTCACCACTGGATGCCTAAAGTTCCTAGGCTATAGGAATCATATTACAGTGTACCATAATAACTTCTGAATATTGTAATAAATACATTTCCAGAGAACATAAAACAATAATAATTTGAGTTGAGTTTTTGAGTTTCTTTTACAATATAATTTCAGAAAAAGCCAGGAACATAATGCACTGTACATAATTACCACACTGGAATGACATATTAATGACCATGCTGTACATAGAAAGACACTTTCCAAAAGGCTCATATCTGCATTCTGCCATTTTTGAGTCCCTGGCAGGACTATTTACAGTGCACATGTGTGGAAAATTGACAGATTCTGCATATTTGGTGCTCTTTTCATGATGTTTGCTACATTCAGCAGAATATAGGATTTTAGATTTAAAATACGTTTCCTAGCTTATCCCACTGTATAAATCAATGTATTAAGCCAGTCTAGCAGAAAACTAGAGACAGACATAGAGAAAATGTGCTTATTCTAAGATTTTTTAAAAATAATAAAATTAAAAACCCAACATATTTTCTTATATAAGCAATGGTGAATAAACATTTAAATAGTGAGTTATATACTAAAGCATAAACCATTTTCCACCTGTTCCAAAGGTAGGGGGAAAGAGGGCAGGAAAATTACTACACTGAAGAAAAAAATTTCTTGACTCACAACAGATTTGCTGCTTAAAGAGAAGCATACTGTTTAAGTAAGGAATGCACCTATTAAGCCAATTAAACACATTCTTCATAAAGGTGGGAAATGTCACCGTTTTAGAGAAAGCAAGTTTGGACTCCAAGTTATAAGGTATACATCTGATTTCAAGAGGCTAATTTAAGGAGTTTATATTTATCTGTAGGCATATTGCAGGAGGCTCCTAGTTGAAAAAGATTGAGGACAAATGTTCATTTCCTTTGATGCTTGCTTTGTCATATATCACAGTTCCCAGTTAATTTGTTTTATTCTTCTGAGATATTCTCAGAAGATAATGAGAATATCTCCTGTACACATAGAATTTATTTGTCCCTTACTGTCTTTCTGACTATCTTTCTGACTGTCTTTTTCCAAGGTTTCTCAAGAAAAATAATCTAAAGCAGAGCAAGCAGCAATTAGAGTCAGAGGTAGAAGAACATGCTGTATATTATGCATAGAAAGTAGAGGAAATTGTGATTCACTATCAAATATCATAACAGATAGGAGAACCCATTCATAAATTGGAGGCAAGTTTATTTCCTTATGCATCATAAAGATATACTGCTTCTTAAAGCATGGATTTATTATCTTTGGCACCAGATAGCCAGCCTTGCCAAAGAAAAATGTCAACAGTGACATAATTGCTATCAGGGAGATTTGGTTTGATACTGGGTTTGTACGTATTTGTATATGTTTCATTTTATTATTACTATTTCATTAAAGCTGTTTTATTTTTCTTGTCCAGTCCGTAAGTATCTCTCCCTTATTCTCTTTCGCATGTCCCTTGGGGAAGGGAGAGGCATTAATAGAGTAGTGGCCGGCCCTTAACCCTTGGCATATACCAAAATCACTTATGGGCAAGGTAAATATCTTTTTGCTTGAATAATTAACTCCTGCTATTTAGTTTAAGGGTTGCTGAGGCACTTTGGCCAAAACTGAAAAAGCAGTAAGAACTGACCATTTGATCTTTTACAATAGGTCCTTTTGCACTATTCCACTGTGTAAGAAAGGCTGCAAGGAAAAAGAAAACAGCCCAGGGGAATAAGAACCAGAATTACTGAAGAAATAACATGTTAGACAGAAGTTAGAAAAAAGTCTCCAAGAATGACCTCTGGGGAAATAAGTGGAAATATAGGGAGGAAGAAAAAAAAAGAGTTTGTCCTGGTCAGATCATTACCTCTAGTTTAGCAAGGCAGAAAAGATAAAATACTTGAAGATCTGGGAAAAGGGAATAGGAAGGAGAAACTAAAATGTTATCTTGACAGCACCCTTCCTCCAGCTATGTGATAATCAGTGAGACCAAGCAGACAATCATTTAGTACTACAAAGAAGAAAATTATCTCTCTGTGGCATTTGGCCAAGCCACACTAACTCATTGCAGGCTAGATCGGACTTTCTTTAAAAGCCCACATCTTTTATTATTTCCAGTAAAATAGAAAGCCATATATCCTTGTCTAAAATTGGTTCTATGCTATGGAGACAAAGAGATAAACAAATGGAGCTTATGGACCTTAAGTAACTATAAAGGATGATATCAGATTTAGCTGAAGGAAAATCCAAAGGGTACAATCTGAAAGATTGACTGGGCTGTGACAGTACATACAGGAGAGGGAAACAAAAAATAAAACACTGTTGTGAGAGAAAGAATGAGAAAAGACAGAAGAGAGAAAGAATGAGGTGAAACAGACTTTGGAAAGGTCAATGTGAAGGACTCTGCGCATTCAGTGTTGCCCATATAAGCTTGTTAAAAGAAGATTTTTATTCTCCCATCTCAGTTGTAATTAAGCCTAAATCACAGTTTAAGCTTGCAAAAGTATCAAGGTTGATCCATTATACATTAACTTCTCATAGGTTTGTTTCAGCTGGGACACTCTTCACATGAGAAATACATAAACCTAAAGCATGGATGAGTAAACTGTGTTGAGCAAATTTCAGAGCTCTACATGGGAACATGGAGCACAGAAGCGCGCAGGGTGACTGAGTCTCTGTTGACACATATAGAAGGTCAGTATGAGTGAGACACTGATAGGCCTTTAGATGGATGGTCACAGAATAGTGGACTCACTAGTAGCCTTATAATGTTATATAATATGAATATCCTATGTCTGGAAGCACAGATGCTGCTTATTACATACCAAGCATCATCAAGGGAGAAAACTGGAGGTTAACTCCTCCATCTCTTCACTAGCCCACTGAATTGGCTTTTTTTGCCAACACGACATGGCTGCACTGCCAAAGACAATGTCATACAGAGACACACGAGAAAGACTGAGAAACACAACAAAGTAGCCCAGGTACGAAACCGCTCTAGTGAAAAAAGGCATAATCTCAGTGATTCCATGCTAGAGCCAATCTAGGCACTGAATAAACAGTACAGTAGCACATTATAGGAAAGTGAGACACTGGTTTTGCTTAAAGGTTGAATTAAATTATTCAGGAAGACTGAAGGAGTATCATGCAATCTACTTAAGAAGAATAATAGATGATAAAAATTGGACGGGTGTGAAACAAGCTATTTGGGAAATATTTACATTACTTTTTACTTCAGTAGCTTACGTAATAAAATTCTGACAGGATTGCAAGCAGGGAAGTTAAGATGTTTAGGTTATTTTTTTCCTCTTAAAAATATCCAGTATTTTCTTCATTGTTGTTGGGCTCTTTTGTTTTGTATCTGGAGATCTCTGTGGATGTCTGGAGAAAAACTGGGTCTATTAAATTACAACTTACAGGATACCAAAACCTGAGCAAATGAAAATTGCAGAGGTTTTTAGACTTGGAATATGATAAATCAGTCTTGTAAGCATCTAGCAAACTCAAAAACCAGAAACTTTATTTCTGAAATTTCCAAGCACACTATTTTATATTAGGCCTGAAAAATAATCCATTAATTACTTCCTTCAGTCTCACAAATTGTTTTCTTCAAATAAATCCCAAAACCTGACATGAAAAAAAAAAAGAAGCCAAAAGGAGGTTTATAGGCTTTCATGCTTCATAAAGAATATATATATATAAACTCTAAATAATTTTTTTTAAACTGCATAAACAATAAAATAATAACTTTGACTTTTTTTGTTTGTTTGTTTAACCACAGTCTTGGAGGAATTTTTAAAATACTGTAGAGTCAAATGAAACAGTGTCCAGGAGGTTTCTGCATATGCAGACACAGGAAACACCTTAAAAGAATTCTAAACAATGCTTCCTGAAATGAAAGATTTCCCTGGGAGTCATTCAACTTAAAAATGCACAATCGAAATAGTGGAGTCAACATGGATATAATTTTTTTTTCTTTAAAAAGTGATAAGTACAATTGGCAAGAATTACCATTTTGGAAGGAAGACAGAGAAAGTGTAATAACTGAAGTGGAATATTGTTGCAGCATAGCTGCACAGCTTATACTTATTTCCACATGTTTCTGTAATGTTTGTGTACTCTTTTGTTCCTTAAAACGAAGAGTTTTAGGTCAAGTAATTTCTTTTATGAAAAGTATAAAATACTTCTTTACTAGGTATTCCACTTCAAAGATTTTGTTATTTCCTTGGATGATTGTGGTGGTCCTGACTAGTAGACATACTTCCATGCAGCCACTCTCCTGATGGACTGGGAGAAAATAAGAATAAGAGCAAGAAAACTTATTGGGTCAAGATAAAGACATGGGGATCACTTACTAATTACCATCATGGGTAAAAAAGACTTGACTTGGAGAAATTAGCTTAATTTATTGCCAATGAAAATAAATATTTAATTCATAATTCATGTAGTAGGGAACAACAACAACAACAGAAAAAAAACCAAACATTTACAAACTTGGGACAGACATCTTTTCTCTTTTTTTTAAACAAACCTAGAAGATGCTACTCAAGTTAACAAGTGTATAACTTATTACCTGACAATAGGTTAATAAAACTGCAAATTAGAAAATTCACCAAGAAGAACATGACAACAGGGCAGAACTAATATCAAAACAATAGAAATTTACTTACAAAGGGCAATGAATTATAGATTCTTCATCATATATGAGTAGGCATTCCACTTCCCAGAAAATGCAACAGTGTGTAAGAATATATTCTGTGCAAATATAGTAATTCAAAGCACTATTGTCTTTAGTAACACTGGATTAGAAAGCTGGGTTAGAAAAATCAAGAGCTAGAACAGAAAAAGCGTGCGTTTTGGAAAAAGAAATTCTTGGCTGAGTTTACTTACATGAGAGTCACAATCCTGAAAATTCCTACTATTCATTTTTTACCCCTCACAGAAGCAGCTTAATTCAGTGCACATTAATGCTTCCCTGTGGACCTCAAAGTGCAGTTTCTGTGCATGTGTCGAAGTGCCTCTTGTACTACTCTTGAGCAGCCCAGCACAAAGCTTATCCCTGACTGGGATCCAAAAGCCAGCAACTCCACAGCTTTGGTTCCTAAAAACACCTCATGCACACCAATAGGCTCAGGTACCCTAGAAGACACACTTGCCACTTCCCAGTTTATTTCGTAATGTCAATGGTCATCCAAGCACTTAATGGTTAGAGCATGTGAGCAGGAGAACCATGTTTGTCTAATCTTTGGAGATTCCCATTAGCCAGAAGAGCACATTCATCAGTGGTCAACAGGCTGCTTTGTACAGGGACACATCCCACCCATTGCATCTGAAACTTTGCAAATCAGACTCACCAAAACACACCACTCAAGTTAAGATTGCCCTGGGAGGAATACCACTGCAAAAAAATTAAAGTTACTCTTCTCCTTTCTTTGTGGTCCAAGAAATCTTCATTTCCTGTGCTGAGGCACACCACCAATTAAAAGGATAGAAGGTACTGCTATGACTGCACCTCCATGGAGACATCTGAATTTTATTTATCTCCTAAGCAAGGAGATAAACTGAGATGTTGTTCTTCACATTCTGTATTTACTGTCTACTCATCAATCCATGATCCTGTGTGGGTAGTTCATAACAGAACCATCAGGGAATTCTTGAAAGAGGAAAAAAAAAGGTGAACAAAAGTACTCAGTGACTTGGAAGACAGAAAAAAAGAGAAGGGGCTCTGGAGTTTCAAAAGAGAGTTTGATACATTATCTTCATCTTGGACTGAAATCTTAAGCCAGTCACCTTTAGGGTGAGATTTATGAGCCATCCTATTTTTCTGTGCATTTGTGGCAGGTGAGACACTGGATTTTTGTTGGCTTTTTGCTTAACATACTAGTTAGGTTTTTGTTGTGAAGTATTTTGTTCTTTTCCAGGTGTTACAGAGATTGTCCAGGTGTCTCACTGTTTTGTTAAAAGATGTTTTGGCTTCTTTTAAGAAATCAAGCACCTGGATGCCTAAGTCACTTGTTGGTAACAAGCCAAGAGATGTATCACGAACCTATCACAAGCACCTCTAGAAGGTAACTCTTTAGTGTTTGAAGGATTATGGTAGTGATCACGTCTTAAACCCTAATCACATGGGAATAGATATTTTCAGTAGTCTGAGAAGAATTACTTCACCACTTTAAAATAAAAAAAAAAAAAGGTGACATGTTCATTTCTCCAGACTAAGTAGACTTCTCATTGCTTACTAAAACATGCTGAACACTCTATATAGATATCCCAGGCATGTCTTTGATATTTTACTTTCTAAGGAGTCATTATTTTCCACATCTTGATTTCAGACAAACCATCTCCTGAAGCTAAAAACAACAGGAGGAACCTTGTTTCGCAAGACTTGTAGAACAGGTCAAAAATTACTTTTCAGTACCATTGAATCAATAAAATTATTGTATAATTGTCCAACTCAAAACCCAGCTGGTTCTGTTATGTTTTCTAGTACTTGCACTGCAGTCCAGTAAAGTGGAAATGTTATGAGTAGTGGCATAGAAATTATTCACAAGTCAAAAACCATGCAAAAGAAGAAAAGAAATTACACAGTCAGTAAATATCTTGCTAAGACTATTTCTTCTCTTTTTGAGAAAGTAGAACTAACATCATTCTTTAAAAATTGTCTTGAAAACAATAAATTTCCAAGATAACTGAAAAAAAAGTCCTTTTAAGATACTGTTATTTCAGTTCCCTCACTCTGATTGTGCTATATATTATTGCATGATTCAGTGGAAAGTCTTCAGAGAACATAAAACCTCTAATTCGATATCCTTGTTTAAACCATCTCTGTATGTATAAAATCAATAGCTTAACCACAAAAGGTTCCAGAAATACGCAAATAAACTAATTATAGTACTTCAGCTTTAATTAGCACTAAGAATTTTCCAAACACCACCACTATTTGTCACTCTTGACCTAATAGTACCCCTTTTAAGTTCAGGAGTTTTCCTTGTGTAGATTATGCAGAATCAGAGCCAAGAACAAAGGCTTTCATTCATTCTGCTGTACATCTCCAACTATAAGATATTGGGGGTTTTATGCGACATTCATAAATCTTAATGTTTAGTCCACTGAACCTTTGTCTCAAATTGCAGGATGATTCTAAGACAACACGTAATTTTAACTACTCTCAAAGGGCAAAGTAGGCACTTTCAGGAACCTGAGGCAACTCACATAGCATGTGTTATAAGGAAAATAATCAGCCATGGGAAAGCTGGGAGAGATGCATTTCTCCCATAGTCTGTGTCAGCCTTACTATGTATATGTGGAGAAACAGCAGGGATGGAACAAGAGGTAAAGTTGCCTGTGCCATAGCAGCTTGAGTTTCCACTCTCCTGCACCTTGAAGTGTACAGATGGAGTTATTGGGTGCACAGGTGGCATGATTCACTCCACAGTGCCCTCAGGCCAAGAAGGCAAAAGCACAAGGCTGTGATACTGTAGGAAGACAGGAAGCAGCTTTAGTGAATAGCTGCATACAGGCATCTTTCTTAATTCCTCAGATCACAACAGTGTGACAGTGTTATCTAACCAGTTATTGCTGTGCAACTTAGACCTAAAATACATCCAAATGAGAATTTTCTGCGTATGTAATAGTTTAAGCCCATTTTGCACAACTCCAAATGGAATATAAAGTGGGAAACAGAGGAGGTTTGTATCACTTTCATTCCTGTAGGTATGTTAAAAATAGATGGAGGAATCCAAACTCAGCAGTTACCTCTGCAGAGTCCTGAGTCAATAATACCATTCCCGGAAGAGCTGCATTTATTCATCTGAGCTCTTCTGTTGAGCCAGTGAATGCCTACAGCAGAGAAGTGCTTCTCCAGAGACACCATGTGTGCATACATATAACGCTATGTGCAGACTGGGTCACAGGAACACGTGGTTGGAGGTTGCCATTTTAGGCCTTGGCAAAACATTGTCATAAGCCTAGTAGTCAGACCTGCCATGAGAGGTTCTGACCAAAAAAGATGTATTCACAAACATTTATGGAAAACATGGCAAGATTTTAACATGTCTCTACTATCTCTCCTACTAGCTTACCCATCAAACCAAGCCTCTTAGATCAGCAGTTAAAGATCCCAGGCCCCTAGCAACCCAGCCCAGGACATTTCAGTATCTACAGCTCGACTCCATCATAATCCTAACATCGAAGCAGCACTGGGGATACCAATATGAGCCAGGTTTCAGAGTTTCCCTATAGGTAGAAGAAAGGCAAAATCAGAAAAAAAATTCCCAGCAAAATCAGAAGATTGATATTTTCAAACCCAAAACTTTCTTCAACTCTTTGCTTGCAGAGCAGATTCCAGACACTGTGCTGTCCTGAAGCACAATGTAAGCATTTTTAGCATGTCAGAATTTCCCCAGCACTAAAATGCTGAGTTTTTAGTTGCTCTTCTGGAAACTAACTTTCAGAGCAGATTGAAAGAAGTGCATGCTTTCAGAAATGCACAGCTTTCTTGTTCAGTTGGGGCAGAGAAAAACAGCTTATGTGGAGATATTCTGTGTCAAAACCAACAACATACTTTTTCTGTAAAACATACTGTTTTAAAAGAATTAATCTGAAGGTTTCTCCATTAACATTAATGAACACTATCCACTTAAATATCCTGTAAAGAGAAGAGGGAATGGACACTATCAGTGCATGGATAGTCAGCAATTCTTACAAACTGCAGAAGCCCTGAGGGAAATTCATGTTTTCAAAGAGTCAGTCTGTGATTAAAACTGGCACATCAGGGAAGCATATTCCATTCCATTTAAATTATTGTCTTTCTCTAGGCTCTTATGTTGTTTGTGATGGATTATATTTTGTTTGCCAGAGATTCTGTGTTTTCATTGTCAGCACGTGTGCATCTGCTGCTTCAGCACTCCAAAGTACCAGTTTCAATTAGTGTAATATTCTCATTAAATTAAGATGTTTATAATATCTACCATGCAAATACAACAGGGGAAGAAGATAATATAGGTCAGTTTGAATATCACAGTTAAATCAAAGGCATGGCCTTTTAAAAGGTAAACAATGCTTTTACTAACACAGATATTACACATATCAAAGTCCTGCATGTCTTCAGTTATGGCAGGGGCTAGGTACCAGGAATACAATAGAATGTATCTATTCAGCTAAATTTGGTATCAGACTGCAATTAAGAAGGCAATAATACCTTGAAACAAAGGCAGGTCTCATCTTCCCAGTTCTGGAGCTAGCAGCATTTTTTGCAGCATGAGTGTTGAATAGCCCTCATGAAAAATCAAGTAGTATCATTCCTTACTCATGTATGGGCTTGTGTTTATGGAAGATTTTTCTGCCCCTCTTTTATTCCAAGTCTTTAAAAGATTTTACTAGTTGTTGAAATAACAGACAGTCCCCGAATTGCCCACTAAAATCTGCCTCTAGTCTGCATAACTTCCATCTGGGCTTAATGTCATCCATAATCAGCTTCCCACTCTTTCCACTGCTCCCCTTTCTTTCTTTCTCATGACACCCACACAGCCTCAGACCCAAGGATACCATCCCTAAACAAGTAGGGGAATAGGAAACAAACACCCACTCATCACCCCTAAACCTTTCCTCCAGGCTCATTGACCTTTCAGCTATGATCAGGACCTCCACATCCTAATTTATCAAAAAAAAAAAAAAAAAAGCACTGTGCATAAGTAAGCTACAAGTCAGCTCACTGCGTATGGGTTGTTGAAGACTGCACGTTAAAACCTCAAGTCCTGAGCAAGTGCACCACAGATGTATTAAAACAGTTCATCCTGCAATTTACTACCCTCATGGAAAAGTTTCTTACACTTTTCCAGAATGAGGTTGAACACACAGACTCATGCACACATTTCAGAATAGTATCTCCAGCTCACATACTGTCACTATTACAATCTTTCCTGTGAAATGGTGGGGAAAATCCTGGAATTATATAAGCACTACTATTAATAACATTAATAGTACTAGTACAGTCACCACAACTGTGAGTACACAGGGTACATGTAACTTCAAAGTTCATTAAATTGTGTTATAAAAGAAACCTTTCAGAGAAACTGTAAGCAAAGCTAAACTTAAGAACGTCGTTTGAAATTTACATTTTATGCATTTGAAGCTGATATGAGTAAGTTCAGAAAAGAGGTCATTCCATTCAGTTTCCTGACTGAGCAGACCATGATAAGGCAGTCAGATGTTTACTGCCCTCATAAAAGTTTTTTAATCTTTTTAGGCCAAACATATTAAAACCATATATTTATTAACATACTATATAACAGTATTACATAACCCTTCAACATTAAAATAAGAGATGTCTGTCTGCAAGGCTGTTATTGTGCATGTCTCCCTGCACTTCAAGTTTTCACTAATGTTTCATCAAAATGACATTTTGATACTATTTTCATTTTGAGAAATCTAATATTATATCCTAAAAGATTCAGGACAAAATTAATCACTACTATAATGTATTTTGCTCCTATTCTTTCCTGAAGGTGATGTGAGCAACCATAAAGGTGGCCTGGTTGGAAGGGGGAAATTACTGAGCAAAAGAAAATACGTGCTGAAAAATGCTGACAAAGGCCTGCCAGCCTGGAACTTTGAGCCTGGAAACTAGGTACGGGAACCAGAAACATCCTTGAAAAGTGCAACTGGCCTTTTTGAATCATAGAATGCTTTGTGTTGGAAGGGACCTTTAAAGGTCATCTAGTCCTGAGCTATCACCAACAAGTACAAAACCAAGGTACTATATTGGCAACTTGTCATATGAAAAGGTGGAAAACAGTCTGGAAAATTAAAATTTCTCTGAAAGAAGAGAAAACATCATAATCTACTGGCTGTTACATGTGAAAAATAGAAATTAACATATTCTATTGGCTGCTCAAAATAAGATGTTCTATGCTCTCTTATGACTCTATAGTATAAAAAGGACTTAATTTTTATCCAAAAATGAAGTCTCTCTCTCTGTCAGCATAGGAGAACTTCCCATGCTGCATGTACCTTTTCCTAAACAGCCTGAATTCCACATTAACTTTCTACAAGATCTTGGACTTTCTCCAGGGACACTTGGCTGACTCCAGACTTTGAGACACGGATCATCTTTGGAGAATTTCCTTTTATTGATCTCCCTTTGGCCCCTTTTCCCACTTTGGTGTTGGTTCAGTTTGTCCTCCAACCTCTGGGATGATTGGATCCCCTTCTGAAATCTGTTTAACTCACTTGATACTGATTTTTATAGATATATAGATACATCTCCATATCAGTAATCAGTGTCTAAATAAAATACTTTCAACTTTGTTTGGATTTGGTTAGAAAGAATTTGATTTCCTTGCATTCACCATGATACTAGTTTTGTTGTCTGTCCTCATCTTCAAATAACACCAGCAATTCCTAAGTAGTCTATTGCAGGAATAACTATCACAGATTGAGCCTGTGATCAAGGAACTCTAAAAAAACCCAGCAATCAGATAAAGACTTAGGTTTCTCTAGAAACTTCTCTCTTAAGATTTAACCATGATGGATGTTGAACATCTAACACACTCATCAGTGCCTAATGTACTTGGGAGCATGTCTAGCATGAACTTATTATCTCACAGGAATTTAGTTAATTTACAGAAAAGCACAGAAACCCTGCTGTCTCTTCCTCTCCACTACTACTTCAGGAAACCGGTGAAGAAGTCACTAATACCAACTATTTTCCTAAGACCAACTGATGAGGGCAAGAGATATGAAGAATGTCAACATCACTACTGGAGAGCTGTCAGGAGATATGTTCATCCAAGAGCCACCTAAATAACATGTTCAGAGAAATTGAGATTCTTCCAGAAGACAGTAACAGCAGAATTACATAATAGCTGCCTCTACAATGGCCTGAATCTAAATCAGCTAACACACACAGGCACTACAGAGCTAAAATTATTAAAGTTCATAAGTTAGTCCTGAAACACATGTGAGAAGACACAAATCTTCTCTGCAACAGGAACAATAGCACAATGGGTTACAAGAAACTCTTTGAGGACTGTGCAAGTCTTGCAAATTTAATAGAATATGGCTTTTTAGCTTATCCTGCTGCTGTGAACTATCACACCTTGGCTGAGCTAGTGAAGATTTCCACAAGAATAAGGGAAAGAAAGTGCAAAAACTTCAGAGTACTTACTAGATGAAAATAAGTAGTGTTCAGCCTGTAGCAATCAGCAATCAGAATTTCAGACCTGCAGCTTTGGAGAAACATGTCTAAAAAGATGATATACCTATTTCTATAACTGTCTAATGGTAGCTAGACAATGGCAAAAGATATGATTTTTTCAGAGAAGGTGTTAAATTTTCCACAAAGACCAGAAAATTTGCAAAGAAGTGCTGAAGTCACTTGAGTGACTATACAGTGCAATACCTTATAAATTTATTTGGAATTTAAGTTTTGTGCTTTAAACAGACTTTAAAATACTTGATGTAAGGATAATATCTATTTAATAGTTTTTACTTTAAATAAGTAGTAGACACTCTGGAGCCCAACTCCATAGTAACAAAATGGGACAGTAGATTATTGTTTGTTTTGGTTTTGGCTCTATTTGGTCATAAATTATCTTCTTATTTTAGACATTTTCTTCAGAAATTATCATAAAATATTCTGTTTAAGGGACAAAAAACTATGACAAGTCATAATACTTTACTGTTCTTTCAAAAT
>WTSP01010742.1:0-27293 GCA_025331215.1 Actenoides lindsayi | reverse complement strand
GTGGTTTTGATATGGCTAGGAATAAGGTTGGACTTGATGATCTTGAAGGTCTCTTCCAGCCAAAACTATTCTATGATTCTCTAAGTTGTTATGGACTCTGTCGCCGTTCACTGTATGCAACAAAGACAAGGTCACGGTATCATTCTTTTTAGCTTTCAAATTCAGAACTTAGTAGGAGCCAAAAGGAACCAGCCTGACAGCCCTGAATATTGAACTCCTTTGCAGAAAAGCTTCATTCAAACAATCCTGCCGACATGCCTTCAATGCCAGCCCGTGAATGGCCGTAGAGACCAGAGAGTCTTTCTCCCTGGAGGTGTTTTCTCCACATCAGAGGTAAGGAAGGGCTACAGAGGGAAATGTTTGCAGCAGTGCCAGTACTCAGCCTTTTCTAAGCATAAACAAGGGGCTTCAGTCCCCATGGCTGTCGGTCTACCACACAAGCTGGCATTAAACTCACTTTCTTTCACAAAGAACATATGTCTGATTGATAGAAAAAGAGTTTAAAAAGGGCAAACCCAAGAATCTGGATGAGCTAAACAGGTACAAATTGAGCAGAGGACACTTGATTCTCTCTCAGGAA
Organism: Actenoides lindsayi; assembly: GCA_025331215.1. Taxonomy (NCBI): domain Eukaryota; kingdom Metazoa; phylum Chordata; class Aves; order Coraciiformes; family Alcedinidae; genus Actenoides; species Actenoides lindsayi. Next base: position 26,713 of record WTSP01010742.1, on the reverse strand, counting down.
TTTACTTCACAGTCTAAGAGACTAGTAACAAATGGATAAAAGCAAGGAGTACACAAAAGGGTATTTTCAGTCTCTTTGGTGGCACGGAGTTTCAGCAATACGTGATCCCCAAGACGGCAAAGCACGCACAGAAACAAAAAAGAGAAAACCATTCAAAAGTTGCAAGGGGAGATGTTAGTGTTAAGTTCAAGCATTGACTTCTATTCTTTCTCAAAGCCTGCCATGCTTTCCCCAAGAACAGTTATGGCTAGTCCAAGCACTTCAGATTTTTTGTTGCTGTAAGAAAGAGGATATCAGGATCAGGTTCTTAAAAAAAATAATCACCTATATAGGGTGCTGAGGTTTGATTCAGGAAAGCATGTTTTTATTGCTCAGCCAAAAGAAATTTCTTGAGTTGTAGTCGTGGACGACTTGCTAAAGCCAAACAAATGGAAAAGATGGATTTCTGAATTTGTAAAATGTCAAGGACTGATGGAAGGGAAGGAGTGATGGTGAAGTCACCTGAAGAATGCCTGGGAAAAGTTAGAAGCTAGAAAAGTGGAAACAACTGCAGCACAGGGAAGGAACGGGAACAGCAAAGAACAAGAGTTTCTTTAAGGACAGCATCTGGATTTACTCTGTGCCTGAAGAATCTGGAGATGAGCAAAATGATCAGCTCTTAGAGACTCGTACATCTAATAAAGAAGCCATGAGACTGGCTGACATCACTGATGAAATACTGCTTTACTTTGATAAAATTGTAAATGAAAAACCAACCCCAAAATCTCAGTTCCTATAACACTGGGTTAAATATCTTTCTTGAGATCTCTTCTTGTTAAGATCATTAAACTCATTACTGAGCTTCCTCATAGTGTCTGAAAGTGCTGCATCCCTTTTTTGACTGATAATCACACATGAGAAGGCTAGGAACAGGAGCAGAGCTGGTATCAGATTAAAACTATATGCTGTCTCCATAAGATTGACAAGGAGAGGCCTTTTCAAGTTCAAGTACATCATGTTTCTGCATTTTTTTTCTTCTTATCGCTGTTTGTATAATAACAGCATTTACTGGATATAGCAAACTGGGAACTACATGCTCCTAGATGTGTTTATGTATGGAAGGACAGGAAAGGCAGAGCTGGTATCCCAGAGAGCTTATCCATTAAGTAGATAATAAGTATGGGAAGGAAAATCTCAACAGATTTAATGGTTGGACTTGATGATCTTAAAGGTCTTTTCCAACATAAATGATTTTATGATCCCATGAATAAAGTTTGGGATGCTTGATCCTCCCTTTTTCCTAACATGTGACTCCAGTATAGTTGAAGTACACCAGGAAGCTGCTAAAATCTGGAGCTGGCCATGGCTAAGAATAAGCACTTTGTTTCTGACTAATTGAAAAATTCAGTTCAAATATTGTCATTTCCTTCTGAAAGGTATGAAATACACTAAAGCCTCAATGAAATGTTAATAAAACAGATGATGTCATTCGTGCACTACTCTAATGTTGTAATTAATGCAACCTCTGTGACCGTACGCATGTAATCTGGTCATCTTCTACACAATCTGTCCCCATGGGACATTTCAAAGTGCTCTCAGCCTATGCATCAGTAAACAGGTAATATCAAAAGAAGAGACTCAAGAAGGGGATCAACAAAGTTTCCTGTTGTGCACTGTGAGCTGCTTCCTACATGCAACACGAGGTTAGGTTTTAATGAGAAGAGACAGTAAGGTTTTTGACTAAAGGCTAGTTTCTAGAGGTCAAAGCTCATGGCAGATCTCCACTTCTTTTCCTGTTGAGAGAATTAAACACTTTGGAGGTTCCTCGGTCAGTGATGGATGATAGGTACAAGTCTTTACATGGTGTTATTTTTGTGCTGCAGGAGGCAGCAGAGACACAAATATACCAATATTTCCCTGTTATGTGAAAGAAGGACAAATAGCCTTGCTTGAAAGATTCTCTCCCATTGCCTCAAAGGGATTTTAGTTAAAGTCAAAGCAAGGATATTTTGCTTGAATATCCACATGATACTGAAATTTGATCCCGAAAAATAAAGACCATTTTAATACAAATGTGTGTCAAATTAGACCTATTTATACTAATGTAGCATGAGATAGGATCATCCTGTCAAATCTATATCTCTTGAGCTCCTAAAGCCTTTACATTTCCTTCCTTCCTTCCCTCCCTTCCCTCCTTTCATTCCTTCCTCCTTCCCTTCCTTTCCTCTTTCTTTTCCTTCTTCTTCTTTCTTTTTCTTTCTTCCATCCTTCCGTCCTTCTTTCTGTCCTTCTTTCTTTCCTTCTTTCTTTTAAATTTCTTTTTCTTTTTTTCCCCCCTTGCTTTTCCCTGGAACTTATTTGTTGCATGCCTCAAGTTTTATGGGTGATGTGCTCAGTCCTGGAATCCCCAGGCATGTGCTTGTACACAGATGTTAAGAGAGAACTTCAGCCCTGTCACGCTGGTTGCAGAGGGAAAATGACTTTGTTACAGAAGTGGGAGTTATGCACTATCCCCACCTCTTAATCTCTGCCAAGATGGGTTTCCCTGTTTGATGTAAGGCTAGAAATACGAAATGGAGGAATAAAGCAGAAAAGGAATGGAGAAGAGGAAGTGACAAGACAAAAATGGCTTTCTTCTCTTAGTTCAGGGCAGGAATATTTGCCTTTGGGTTCTGAGGGTTACCAAAATATAACAATTTGAACAAGTTGAAAGCATGAGTTCTTTGCTACTTCTAAGTTGTCTAATAGGCCCTGGCATTAGCTGAACTCAGCGATGAACTCAGCCTGGGAAAGACAAACTTTAACAAGACATTTTCCAGCACTGATAGGAATGCACTTTTTAAGGTCCAGTTCCTTAGTTCAAGCCACAGTATATCCAGGAGTTTCAATGTGTACATTACCTGTCTTCTCATGAGAACCACCTTGCAGTTTGTAGGACCTCCCTGCAAAGACCTTTCACCAGTCCCTTCTCTGCTTCCTGAGAGACACACAGAAGAATTCATGGAAATTCCAGGGATCTTTAAGGGATGATTGAAAGGGAGAATATATGACGTGCAGTGCTCCTTATACTCGTGGAATGTCAACACGTACTTACTGACATTTAAAAGTGAGCCTTTTTATCACAAGGGGATCGTTTTGAAACGACGATAAAATAAAGATGGTTTAGAAACATGAGGATACTGGAATAATGCAGAAAAGATCATCTGCATTACCAGTGACAGAACATACTGCAGTCATTCTGATGCAAATTCTCTTCCTTTGCATTTTCTTCTCCCTCTCTCTGTACCACAAAAGCAGAGACAACAATAAATCTGGATCCTCTGCCTCAGGTTGTTTCATCATTGTCCCCAGAGATTTTCCTCCTCGGTATAAATCCAGCATAATGTGCTCAGATTAGCAAACTTACTTAATAGAACAGACTGTCCTAGTGGCACGTTTATTAATACCACATATAATGAGGATTGAACTGTACAGTAACTTCAGTATCTATTTAGCATAAGAAAAAAAGGAGGACTCCCCTCCCCAAAACCACACACAACCACTAGTGAAGTTCTGAGGGCTGGTACTGTCTTCAAAGGTGAACGAGGTATCCAAACGGCTTATAAACATCCTATGCTAGAAGCTTATAAACCCCAGTTAACTGTGCCTTGATGCCTGAAATGGGAAGAGCACATCTATTATTTGTTTCAGATGCATGAGGATAATAAAAAGAATTATAAAAATCTTCCAGTTACCTTGCAGACAAGCTTCTAGAAGGATTCCTGCCCTGATGCTAGGCAACACTGAAGGATGAAAGCACTGACTTGGAACAGAGCCCTTGCAGAAATGGTGTTGCAGAAGAATCCCACCAGTACTTCCAAAGCTGTCACAGCTTTCTAAAGCCGCTGTGTGACTTGTCTGAGACAGCACAAGAATAGATAGTGACAGATATGAACTCTTCATTTAAGAGCACTGGGCTATAATGATATTCTGAATGCTACCAGAGATGCAGTCGGCACGGAGCAGTTACTGTACCTTTGCTTAGGAAGTCGTTCTGTAGCAGCACAATTAGAAGGCTTTATATGAAGAATTAGAAGGCTTTGTAGGAAGAATCAGAAGAGTTATTTGGCATACGCCCTTGGGGAGACATGGGACCAACCCACAGGGAGACTATTCTCAGATACAGGAGATTATAAATTTTAGGGCAGATCTGCAAACCTTCAGGTTGGTTTGGCATTTGAAAGGCGAGGTTTCACAGAAGGCTCCGAAGTTAATGCTACCTGGCTTTCAGTGGAGTTGCCCGTTCCCTGTCAGCTGAAAGGAGAACTGCATTCTCAAACTGAAATGTGTTAAAATACTTGGTGTGTAGGAAATCATGGGCAGGGCTTTCTCCAGGAGTGGGACAATCACTTGAGGAAAATGCTCGAAGAGCATCTTTCACAGACATTTCAGTCACTCAGGATATTCTATAACCTCACAGTTCTGGCTTCTGTCCTGCTTGGAACGGTCCTTTGTTCTGAGGTGGATAGTATAGACCCATGCAGAGAACATATTTACGGTCTCTACTTACAGTTGTTACAGGCCTCCAGAAAAATTAAAGCTAACAGCTTATACCTTTAGTGACATAGTAATATCCAGTTTACTCCAATACATCTGCTAACAATGTACTAGCTGGATAAGGAAGATCAAAGGAAGATCTCTTTCCCTAGAGTTAATGAGGATAACTCACATTTTTCAGACTTCTAGTCTTTCAATATTTAATATAGTCCAGAAAAAAAAAAAAGAAAGAAAGAAGACACAGTTTGTGACTCCTCTGGAGTGCTTACAGTTCTGGGAAGGTAATTATAAAAGATTAGGCTACATAGCGAAACATGCTGGTTACTAGACATAGTATCTCTCTGGAAAGCCATAACTATTGAGAGGCTCTTCAGTGCCCCCATACACAGAAGGAAAGATGATCCAGTAGTTTTATTAAACATTTTCCTAAGAGAATGCTCTCTCTAATATGCTGGTAAGCCTTATATTCCCTTTCTCTGTTTTACACAGTCATCGTCATGGTATCTGACTACTCTGCATTTCACCTACCGTAGGTGGTAACTCTTTTTGTTAAATATAAAAGAAAAAAAATCACTAACCAGGTTTTGAGTATCATGTGATATTCTGAACAGTTGTAGAATACATCACATTTTAACAAGAGAGGTAGGGAGCTTTCTGACATCTGACTCCATCTTGAAATATTAATATTTTCTTGATTTTTTTTTTTTTTAAAGCTCCTGTGCTTATGGGTCATGGCTTCGAAAGGAAATGTTTCATAAAATCAATGAGTCACTTCTGATGTGTTGCCTACTCCTCTGCTAAGGTCACCCCTGCCCTGCTGCTGGAGATCATCTGCTGGAGGTAAGACAATGTCAGAGGGTATCTCTAAGGGGAAAACAAACAAACAAAAAACCCCTAACAGCTCATCTTTTCATCTGTTGTCTGTAAAGATATGAATTTTCTTCCCTGGAAACTGATGTAATTTTAGCCACGTCCTTGGCACAATCCTGATGGTCATTAGGCTGAACTTAGGCAAACAGCTACAGGGATCATAGATTGAACTCCTTGTCATTGGTCTTCCTGGAAGAGAGTTCTGCTATGAAAAAACAAACCCTGTAATGACACTGCAGGGGATGTACAGATTTGGTTGCTAAGAACTGATCCTAGACTGTTAATCCTGCATGTTCCTAATAAATTTGCCCTTTAGTGATCACACTATAACCACCATAGGCCAGATATGAAATGGAAGCTGCGGATTGAAAGCCCCATATCCTACTAACAGTAGCTCCTGCTGGTCTTTTCCCACTGTCCAAAAAAAAAAAAAAAGAAACCCTCAATCAAATCAACAAAAGTACAATTGAGTAATAAGGGAACATATTTAACAGAGTCCTGCTGGAGCCATGAGATCTTCCATTGTGTTCCAGATCTCATGTCTCGGCGAGGGGTGTCTGAAAAAACATTGTGGAGGCTGGAGGTATAATAATAATATCAGGTGAAACAAGAAGAAGAAAGAGAGGGAGAGAGGAGAGGAGAGGTGGAAGGGAAAGGGAAAGGGAAGGGAAAAGAAGAAAGCCTCTTCCTGATCAGGGGAGTTAGCAGGCTCTTAACCAAGCACCCTTTCCCAAGATGGTCATTCATTCCTCACTGACCCACCCAAATCCACACACCTTCATTAATTCCTGGAAAGACAGCAGTTACTTTTTAAATCTTTTGAGCTTGGGCTCATTTTAAACCAGCTGAAATATTTACTGCATGTCTTTCTCATAAATTATGTCATATTCAAAAAGTGAAAATCCTCACTTCAGCATCATCAACTCAAGTGGAAAACTGCAAATCCTCTAACAGAAAATTAGGGAACATTTGTTCTGTCTGCCACAGCTCAAGTGTGAGAGTATTTTTTCCACGGCACAGATGGATTTAGGTTCGCTAGCTGGTGAAACTACTGGAGCTATTCTGCAGTGGCCCTGGAGACAGGCATCCCATGGCTACAAATGAGTGTATTATTTAATCATGAAAGACAAGACCGTGAATAAGAAAAAGCATTTCTAAGAGAAAAGTTACCAAGGACTCTGGGATCAGACTGCATGATTCAATCTCCTTCCATTTTTTGAATGAAAACAGAAAGCTGCTGCAACGAAGTGCTGGTGCCCTGGGAGTGCACTTCATGTGCACCCAAGTAGAGTGATGGACTTTACTCAGTTTGGGGAACAAATCAGCTTTGTAGATAATAGGACAAGAAAATATGTTCTCTGAGGATTTGACAAACATTAATTGCTTCATGCTGCATCAGAAAGATAAGTACTTTGTCCTGCATTTGGAAAGTTGGTATGTGCTAGCACTGTCGAAGCTTTGGGATGCACCTGAAATTCGTTCAAGGGGCTTGATTTTGAGAAAGTCTTTGGTATTCTCTCCTGCTAAGTGAAGGCTTTTTTAAAGTACCTCTACGAAAACACTCGGTTTTGAAACCTAAAGAACACCAAATCGTTAGGTATGTGTAAACTTCCATACTGAAAACTATTGTTCTACTCATGTAAATGCAAGACATGGCTTTTGTAACTTACCCAGAAGTGACTTGGCAATAAAAGACCTGGTAACACTGTGTGGAAGCCTCAGCATCAAGTACATACTGTCATTAACTGCTAGATGGCACTTAGAGCGTACTTCACTTCACCTTGCCCTTTGCATTTCCTTTCACCTGTATCTGATTTTTTTTTTACTGCACTTTTAGCACAGACAGTTTTTACCAGTGCAGTCACTGAGACTAAGACCAGCAAAAAGCAGATACACTCTATAATAGTCTAAAACAAGCAGCAGATTTAGGAAACTTGGTGACAGAACGGGGAAGTAACCTATCAGCAATATAAAAATGGGAACTTTCTCAGAAATTAAGTAAAGCTAAGACTTGTATCTTTAAAACCTGTAGAAAACACTGCCTCTTTGCTGCCTCTGAAAGGTGACAACATTCCCTTAAATTGGAACGAGGAGAGAAGCTTCACTTCTAGATGAATTTTTGAGATGTGAAGCATGATGTGAAAATAGGGCTCGGTTAAGTTCTTAAGGCCTGCTAAGTTCACACAAACGGCTGGGTCTCTGCTATGGAAGAATAAAAGAACCTAAGATGAGTATCTAATCATCTGGAACTATATCTTTCAGCGAACATCTCTTCACTGCTTGCCAGTCCCCTTGACAGGGGCCACCATGGTTCATAGCTCAGCCAAATTCTGGCAAAGAGGCCACATGTTGTCCAAGAACCCTCAGCAAGTTTTGTGGTGGGCTCTGTAGGTGTCACCAGTGGTTTACAGAGAAAAACACGCAGTTAAAGAGAACATTTCCTCCAGGCAACAGACTCGCAGTGTTAAATGGAACAGTTTACAAGAAGAGAAGTTAAAATTTGCTGGCCCTCCACTTTCACAGCATCCCATACACAAAAATAGTGCAATATGTTTAGATTAGCTGTTAATTTTGTCTCTGGCTTTTGAGGTGAATAACTCAAGTATAATATAGCTGTGAACGAAAAGGATACAAGATGCCTATAGTAGTGTATCATCATGTTTTGAGTGCTATCACACTGATTTCTATGTGATCACAGGGAATTATAAATCCAGTTAGACCTGCAGCAAAGCGGCTGCACAGTGGACAATATCCTATAGTCACATTTACCAACACTTGCAAAAAAATTGGGGTGTCGGCTGCTTTGAAGTTTTCCTTTGATCTCGCTGAGACCTACAACCTGGCATGGAGCCAAAGACAGGGAGACTCCAGGAATGCAAAATTGTGCAACAGACTTTTAGGGTAGTACCAAGAACGCAGATGGAGGGAAGCTGAGATCGCTAGCAAGTAATATTTCGGTTTATTATCACTAACCTTTGGGTGGTACATCACAAGACAGATGAATAAAGAGACCCCCTTGCAGTGCTGAATCCCCCGTTATGCTTTGAACCTGCTAGGAAGATTGGCCAATAATTATAAATGCTCTCCTGAGGTCACACCATTCACTGCATGCTTCAGGTCCCAAAAGGAAAGACATGCAGATAGCCAGACTAGTCAGGAATGAACTTGAACGTGCTTCAGGTGTAAGACTGGGATTCTTTGTAAAACAAGGACATTTTTCCCTGAGTCTTCAATTATACATTTCAATGATGTTTAAAAAAATAATCCTCAATTCCCTATCACAATGGTTGCTCTGATTTTCTCCCTGAGGTGTTGACGTGTTAGCTCCTCTTCTTCCTCTCCTTCTTTGAAGCCACTAGTATGTTATTTTGCCAAACTACTTTTAAAGAAAATCGTTAGTTCCTCATGCAGATATGTCTGCAGGTTCACAATCTCGCTGATAAAAAATTGTCAGCTCTTAATAGAAGAAAAATAGTCTCATTTTTTTCATCACATGCACAGTACACAAAAAGAATTTTATGTACTTTTGCAAAGTCACTTATTCGTTATACTAAATTGAATCCCTATTATAACACTCTTTTTTGTCCCGTTATAGGCTGGAAGATCTTAGTAGATGTTCTACCTGCCCTCCTCCCTCCTGCAAAAGCTTCGTCCCCTGCTCGTGGCAGAATTTATCCACATGGACTGTCTGACGTTTGATTGTCATCATTACCTCCAACGGGGAAGGTTGACTATTAACAAAAGGGCTGAACCCTTTATTCCTTAAAGTAAGTTACTCTCTCTTCCAGATGCTTCCTCATTTTAAGGGTACCTCATTTAATCCCTGGCGACTGATTTGCTGCAGTGTGGATTACTAGCAAATATAGCAGGTGACAGTGGCAGATAAATTGATACCAAACATTAAATACTCTGGAATCCCACTCTGTTTCTTCTTGGACAACCAAGACTAATGCAGAATAGCAGGACTCAGCCTTGGCTTCCATGTGTAAAATTGAGCAGTAACAATACAACTCTCTTCAAACAGCTGATATAAATATTACTGCATTCACTACAAACTAAGACAGCATCGTGAATACAGTAGATTGGCCTCTAATTCTATATTCAGTGAAGGTATTGGATGGCATATAGTAAACAAAGCATAGGAGACTGCAATAAATGGTGACGATGAAAAGCACTATTGAATAGCCACCATTCAGTCAATGCTACCATCAGTGCACTAAATGAGGCAGGGGACCTCGAGGAAACATTTGATCTTGTAATTAAAGACTAGCACAAAGGCGTCCGCAGAGGGGATCTGAATAAAAATCATACTGGAAACCTGACTCCTGGCATTTCCACACTTTGGAGTGTTAGTTTTTGCAGGCTTGACGTGTGGGTTTTTTGATGTCATTTTCAGGAGATGTGCAGTATATACTATACTTGCATTCCTTTATACCAGGCTGCTGCTGTACTCGCAGCTTCTGAGGGAAGGAATTTTATTGTCAAGGGCATCACTGAATGGTAAAATATCTTTGAAATCACAAATGAGAGTGACATCCCCTAAGCAGACATAGTGAGCATTGTTAGAATAACAATAAGATGTAAGAGGGACACAGCCCATTGTATAAACATATCTGTTAAAATAAAAGTTTCTTTCTGGTGCAAAGCCCCGTTACTTAAGAAATTGTCCAAGTAGGCACCGGAAAACTTATGAACAAGAATGACCTTGCTTTGGCAAAGAAGAATAGGCCTGATAGAATCTGAAAGGTCTATTTCTAGCTCACGTCTCAGCACTGTTTCAATCCACTTTGACTCCAGGGCAGTTCACTGTTACATGCTTTACTGTTCCCTCTAATATGGACTTGAACTTTACCTTAAGTACATGTGGAAAAGCTTATAACTATGGGCACCAATTACTAGCCAAGGAAGATTTTGCTTAGGATCGCTGATGTGGTTCTTCACATTGTCCTCACAGAGGTTCTCTGAAGAGGACAGTTACTTGGTATCGTAGCTCTTGTGCCACAGCATTGTGCAGCCTGAGGGTAACCTAGAACCGGTTCTGCTTTACCTGAAGGTTCAGGTCAGCTGCAGGGTTGACCTGACAGGCTTCTGCTATGTAAAACCTGGATACAGATTCCTAATGTGAACAGTCGTGTCTTTATTACTGTCCTCACTGTCTTTATTACAGTCGTTGTTACTGAATCATGATCTACAACCAGCATTTGAGATTCGTTCTGCTGGGTTTACAATTATGATCTTCCATGTCCAGAAGTCAGCCCTTGCCAGCAAGAACTCATCTCAAAGCAAGTCTCAAAGTCAGACTGATGAAGCTACACAACACCATATATATATATAGGACTTTCCTACAAGGGGAAGTAAGTTTGCAGTGCAACCCACATCTCATCCACATCTCCCCGGACATTCACCTCTTGCGAGGGCAAGTCAGCATCAGGCAACCATCACCATCCACACGTGCTAGAGAGAGTCCTGAACGGCAGCACACGTGTCTTGTGCCAGCACTTCAATCACACTCGATACACAAATTAAGAAGAAAGGCTAATGAGCTTCTGTGTACTACCACGCTGATGCACTAATAGCACTTCCAGGTTAGTATCCTAGCTCAGGACTGTGTTGTAATACATAGGCAAAGCAGTATATTTGACAGGGGGTTGTCTCCAGACTGCTTCCTTGCTTCATGCGGGCACTACATAAAAGTGCTTTTGTCTGCAGTCAGAAGCACCTTCTGCCACAAAATGTCACTTAGCCAGCTGAAAATATTCCTGTAAGTAGTTGTGATTAAGTTTTTTTAAAAAACTGTTCGTAGTCCATAAGCCTCACAGTTATTACTATTAAACCCCAGTGCAGATTCTAGAAACTTATACATTATGATGATCAAAATTCAGATGTTCATCACATTCCTACCACCCCAGACATTTAGGACACTATGATATCTACGAGGTACAGCTGGCACAGCATATTGTGGAGCTGATCATTATGTAAACGACCACATTTTTAGGTCAGTGAATCGACAGACTACAGTTGTTCTAGTCTCCATTTGCATGATTCTATTTATTTCTTCAAACTCCTAAGTTTAGAAATGGAAAAAAAGTACCCTAAACATTAAAAACTCACGGGTGTTCTAAAAACTTTACCATTTCTGCTTTGTGTACTGCATAGTTTGGGACTTGGTCAGTTTGCTTTCCTCAAAGCCAGCTAAAATGGCAAGAAAACTCGTCTGATCGTTCCGGTGAACACAGCTTCAGACATGGGGACAGTTTTACAGTGCAAATAACAACCAGGTTAAATTACCACTATAAAAGCTTTCTACTCGTGAACGGTGATTTCCACTTTTCTTAGGATGTATTTACACCATTACATTGCAAAAGCAGATTTTTTTGTTGTTGTTGCTGTTGTTCTTGTTGCTCTTGACTACATAAAAAACCCCATCCCAGTAACTAAATCAAGATAAAAGAGATAAGTATTTTATTTTTACTGGGATGTATCAAACATCATTAGGAATGCAGACAGTAAAAAGGCAATTTGGGACTCTGAGAGCAGGTTGCAAAAATAATTTACTGTTGTGTTCACCGTTGGCATCACACTAAATCACATCAAGACTCTTCATTTGTTCAGGCTGCATTCAGAGCGGTGTTAAAAATGAGTCTTTCCATCGGTATTTTTATTTTTGTTTGTAAATAAGGTATTTTCTTCTGGAGGTCTAATGTGCCAACAGAGACACCTCTGCGCAGATACCAATTAGTTACTTACATTGGAATGAAGGGCATTACAAAGCAGGCACGGTATGGAACGAGATCACGACTTGCCAAGGCATTCGTCAGGCAAAGTCGCTTCTCCTTTGTTTTTAATTCTATGCTGCAGCAGTTCTAACGATGCTCATATAGTAAATATACCGCAGGTCTTCATTACTGAATGTCTGTGACAAACACACTGAAGTCTCATGTATTCTACACTCTTTTCTTTCTAAAAGGGTTTTCAACAGGGTCCCATCTCAAAGTGCTTTCTAAGCTGTGAGTTATTCAGGAGAGCTCAGTATAGGCACTAAGTATGATACCATTGCCTTTTCCTGTGAACAGTCTACACTTAATTTATCCAGCATCTCAGACTGAATCAGTGGAAGAACCAGGAAAACCCCCTCAGATGTTCATAATTAAGCCGCTTGGTGTGTACCGAGCAAAGCTATATTCTGATCCCTTCAACTGTGATCTGCCAGAGCTCCTTGTATCCTTGTTGGGATACAGCTTTTCCTCTGTGCAATTACATTTGGTCTATGTTGTGGTTCTGCCCCAGTTAGACAAGCGTGGTCCCTTTTTTGCCACATCCCCTCGTTTCTCCTGCCATGTACCACAACCTGCTGCCACCAAGATTTCTTCACTACTGCTGCACTGTGATACCAACGCTCTCCTAGTCCTTGAAAAGCCCAGGTTCTGCCTGAGCCCTCAGCCCATCCTCGGCACAAACCTGACCTTTATAATGTGAAATATGTGCACTAACTTTTTTTTCCCCGTACCTCTCGTTTTCGAGGTAGCTCTGTAACTCCGGGTTCATCAGGAAGAACCACCCAATTACAGCAGGCATGAGCCATTTCAACAGTATTTCAAGCTTATCTTTTCCGACTTCAAAGTAGGCTCGATCAGTAAATAAATCTCCTCTCTGAAAATGTTAAAAGACTTTCTTGCTTAGCAAATGGTAATGTTCTTCTAGCCTTTGAAAGGCTAACCCTCTTGAAAAGGGAAAAAAGGTTTAGCAAAAAGAGAAGCGTTTTAACCCAGACTCCAAAGAATCCTCGGATTTTTCAGGCACTTCACTGAAGTGCCCTCAGATGCTGCCTGGGTCACAGGCTGTCCCCTCTCTGCTCTGAGACCCTCCAAAGCTTGAAAAATACTCCCCCATTTCTCATACGCTGTTGTGACATGCTTTTGTCATTCTAAGCCAGGCTTTCACAGCTTGGTAACAGTGGCAAGAACTCATTTCCTCCGAACTGCAAATGTATAAAGAGGCTAAGATGGCTTGTGGCACCCTGTCAAATGCTGTCAAGTGTTCTCACAGCACCGTATTTCAAAACTGAGGGCAGCCTGACCTCATGGGTGGGGCTGGGTGGAAGGTAACACTCCAAGTGAGATGGTGGGGTACAAAATCTGCTCTCTGTCAAGGAGGTCAGGGCAAATTGACTCACTTGAGGAGACAGACTATTTTTTCTGTCAGAGCTTCACAGCCAGGCTAGATTCCAAATCCCATATATGTTACTTCTATCTCATATGTTACTGATAATACATAGGAAGGGAAGAAACATGAAAGAAGAACCATTTGCCTTCCTAGGTTTGTATTGTCTTGACAAGAGAAGTAAAAACAGGCTTTTGTCTCTATTAAACCTCATAAATAGCTCTGTGACATCAAACTCGTGTCATTCTTTGCATGTATTATTCCCAAAGCACTGTGGATTTTACTGCCAAAAAGAAAAATAGCAATTCGAGACAGACCGAATAAAAGGTAATTATTAAAAAGCTCTTAGATTAAAAAAAAATATATCAAAACCATTTCTATTTAATCAAGAAGCTATGAAAGCTTATATATAGACTGAATTTATTGCTGTACTAAAAGCACACGCATTAAATACAAACACAAAATGTAGCACGTTTGCTACCGTAGTGCTAATGCTTATCACACCACCAAATGGGTAGAAGTAAATTGTCACATTCTGAAAATCCACTTCACTGACTTGTGAGCCCAGTGAAAATGGCTGTAGCCTCTTCCTGCAGTACAGAAAAGAGGTCATTATTCAAACAGTTTAGTGCAATGATTGATTCCATTTAAGGGGAGAAATTTGGTAAGACTTGATAAAAAGGTAAAAATTATGTTTCCTCTTCCAGACTGTGAATAAAGTCTGGGTATAAAAAGAAGATCAACTAGTTTTAGAAAGATAAAGGATCTGGTGATTAGAAACAATCTCTTCAATTCACTGCTAATAGACGCTGTTTTCTTCCTCTGCTAAGAGACCTTCCTTGGTGGCTTGGAAAGACTTGCACAAAGTCAGGCCTAGAGCAACCCCACTTAGATTTAGAACAACGTGAAAAATAAACCCATGATTTCAATGGATGGCATTGCAATTTCCTTTCAAACACAGCTTGGCATAAATTGTGAAATAATCATTACGGAATAAATAAAAATGTAGGATTAATTATTTTTCTAACAAATGAAACGTGATAATTGAGGAATTTAATAGCTGTAGATTAAGCTTTCTAAATTATTTACATCAACGCCTGTACATTTAGCATGTCCTCCTGAGTCAATAAAAACAAATGCCATACACAAGAAATGTCCTTTAGAAAATCAGCTGGAATGCACCGACAAAACCAGAATTTAAAAAGCTTAAAGCAAATTTTCTACTCACTGATTTGAATAACGATCAAAATCCTGGCATTTCAGTCTCTTTGAATTCAAGCAGCCTGTGTAAAGAACACAACAAAGCAAAGAGCATGGTAAGGGACAGCTTCTATCTTGCTTGTTTTCAGAGTTAATTTTGGGGAAGTCCTGAGCACCCAACAGTTTATTGGCCTGAGGTGATGCACTGATTATAAGAACAGAAGGGATAGCTGCATTGTCTTTTGTCTTCTCTGTCTGCGTGGATCCCACAAGCTAGTTTCTGAGAATTCTCCACTGGGCCTTTTCCCCTTCCCCTTCCCATAAAATGCAGGCCCGGTAGCAAACGTGAAAAGGTTCTTTGACAGCAAACGTGGCAAAATTACACATGCCCAGCAGAGAGTGAGGGTTGGGCACATGAGGAAATTAAATCCGTCAGTGCACTGGTCTCAAGATCTGATTATTCCTTTTCTAAGGTAAGGGCAGAGAATGCTTCAATGAATTAAAGACCGAACTGTGTTTCAAGAGTGCAGCTTAATCAACACCGTCAGGGAATACCATGTGTAAATGATGATTATATTTATATTTACTGAAGCTAAGGCTGGGAAAGACACCCTGGATGACAGGCCTAGAAATTAGTATCTGTCGTTCCGTTTGATCTCAAGCCTGGCAGTGCGAGAGAGGGTACGGACAATTTCATTTACCTAGACAGTCACAGAATCACAGAACGTCAGGGTTGAGTCCAGCTCAAGCGTGTGCTATACCCCACTGAATACAGGCAGCATGCTTTATAAAAGCAGCCCGTGCCCTTCTTTAACAACGTGGCAGCCCGCGCTGAACAATCCAACCTTTTAGGGAACAGCGTTAGTTGAATGTCAATCCATACGTATGATTGCTTTTCATCTGCACTGAGGAATGGTAATTAGGATTTCCATTGAGCTTTCTGACAGAGGTGAAGCTGAATTAAAGCCTATTTATAAATATTTTAACATCATAAAACAGCCTTTGCACAATCAATTTGAGCAGCACTGTAAATATGCCCTTCATTATGTAAAGGTTGGCCGTTTAATAACAATATGCAAATGTCTTTGCAAGAGTACTTGCTTTTGTCTCTTCTCTTTGTTTTTCAGGCACAGCATTTCTCCCCCTGGGGAAAGTGTGCAGACAAACCTACTATCATTGCCGTGGCTTATCTGTATGTATAGGACTTATTTGTGTTCTTCAGCTGAATCAGAAACTTATACCCCTGGCAGCTTTTTTCATTAAAACGTCTATTAAAACTTGACTTGGTGTCACGAGAATCTTCATTATTTACAAGTCAATGTTTAGTGGCAGAACCAGAAATTTAGCCTGTATGAACCGTCACAACTCCACTGACTGCAGCTGAGGATCTGTCCCATGAATCCCATTTCTAGCTCACTCATCCACTTGCTGTTTCTAGAGAGATGATTGTCTGGCTCCGAGGCTGACTTGCTACAACCGTAGGTAAATGACTTTACCCTGGACTCATATTTTCAGCCTAAAAAGTAAGTCTGAAAATACCTTGCTTTTTTAATTCAGGAATTCCACTAAAGTTAGAATGGCACAAAGCCAGTAAAAATGAAATCAGAACTAGGCTGAGTATCAACAAGCAGATGTAGCTGAGGTCACTAGTAAACCAGTAAGACACAAAATGTCAAGTTGCAGTGACAAGCAAGGGAGACAGACCCCAAGAAGCCAATATTCCTAGTCACCTGCACAACCCCAACGGCATTAAAGCTTATGCTCTGCAACTGAAATCAAGAACGTTCTGACAATTTTACTGCTAGTAATTTGTTCAGCATCATGGTTTTGCATGGAATTGCCTTCCTACTCCACTGAAAAGAGAGCAGTGTTATGCATTCTGCATCTTTTCTCTCTTCCTTTAACGAGGTGATTTCATCAGCAGCTTGTGGTGGCATATCAGACTTTCAAAAAATTAAATTCTTGTTCTAGCCATTACCAGTACAATCCCTTTAAACTCATCTTTCTGAATTTATTGACATCAATGCTGACACCCATTTATTATTTTTCTTCTTATTCTGAAGCTTGTTGGATTGCCTGAAATCATACACAACAACTCATAGATCAATAAGCAATTCGTTTAGAATGTCAGGGATCATTTGTGATCTAATTTCTGTGTGTGGGTCAAAGTAAAACAAGCACGAAGCGTATGCGTGTGCTCTCAAAAATAAGTGCAGACAATCCAGTTTGTGAAAGTTCTTGAGCAAGAATCACTTCAAGGAATCAAAGAGGAGAAATGGAAATGACAGTCCAAAGTGAGGGCAATACAGAAATGCTCCCGGTACCTCAATCAGATTTCCCAAAGAGTCCATCACTGAAGACAATTACAACTACAGAATGATCATCTTGAAAATACCTGTTAACTCTTGAACTACAAGACCACATCCTTCAACATTAACCAGCGTAGCCCAAAAGCAGCTTAGCACCTGATTTTTTGTTACGGATCACATAGTACCAGTCAACTCTGGGCTACAGGGGAAAATCTTAGGTAGTCCAACCCCTATGTGGCAAGCGCACAGCTGGTCACCAAGGCAAAGACAGACCTGACCACCTTGTCTTCAGAGCTATTGCAAACTAGCACTTGGTAGAGTTGAGGTTTACATCTTCTTTTCCTTTAATGTTTCTATGTGTCAGTGCTGTTAGGATGCAGTTCATGTTCTCAGATGCTTCTATTTGAACAAGGCAGCTCTGCAGAAACCAAGGAAAGCTCACCTGCTTTATTAAAAACTTGGGTGTCACCACAGTTTTGACAATGAGCTATAGCTGGTATGACTTCAGCAAAGAAAACTAAATGTTGAGCACTACTTAACGTATACCAGCAGTTTTGTGTGTGCGAACAAGACCTGGGGTTGTATAAACATCTGCAAAAGTGCTGGAGTCAACCCTGGTGCATATCGAGATAAACCCTCAAAGTGCAAATACAGAAATCGTGTTTTAATGTAGGTATCTGTATCCTTCACCAAATCAGAGAACAGTTTCAATTGGAAAGGACCTTTAAGATCACCAAGTCCAACTGTTAATCCAGCTCTGCCAGGTCACCACTAAACCATGTCCCTCATCACCACATCTCCACAGCTCTGAAACCCCCCCCCAGGGATGGGGACTCCACCACTGCCCTGAGTGGCCTGGGTCAGGGCTTCACAGCCCTTAAGGGGAAGGCATTTTTCCTCATGTCCAACCTAAACTCCCTTGGAACATCTTGAGGACATTTCCTCTTGTCCTATTGCTTTTTCCTTGGAAGAAGAGACTGACCCTGCCTGGCTCCAACTTTCTTTCAGGGAGTTGTGGAGAGTGAGAAGGTCTCCCCTGAGCCTTCTTTTCTCCAGGCTGAAAAATCCCAGATCCCTCAGCCACTCCTCTCAAGACTTGTGCTCCAGACCCTTCACCAGCTTCATTGCCTTTCTCTGGACACACTCCAACCCCTCAGTGTCCTTGTAGTAAGTAGTGTTGATCAGATAGACACAAGAGACACTGAAAAGCAGACTGTGCTCTTGTGCATAGGAATAGCCTTTTCAGGGACAGCACTGAGGAATACCAGGATTTGGAAAAAAACTGCAAAACTGTTGGCACACTGTGAACTATTAAAGTGAGGTACTTTTTAGTTTAGTTTGAGGAGAGAAAAATGCCAATCAGGTACCATTTTCTTTCCATGGCCATCATTTACCAGGTAGAAAGAAGCGTTCTGAGCACTTTTGTCAACAGCATGTATTAATTTGATGCTTCTGTATGCTCTGGTAACATTTGTCACGAGAACAGATGCATACATAAAATGCTAGGTTTTGATTCTCAGTAGATTTGTCGAAGAAGGGTTGTCTGTCCTCTGGGAAGACAAGGCAGAAAGTACCTATCTTTCACCAAAACTGTGTAAGAAAAATTGTCACAAGAAGAACGGGAAGGTAAGATGTTAGTCCATTCTTATAATGATCCCAAGATTGCAGTGAAAGATGAGAACGCCAGATCATTCCTAGGGGATTTTGGTCCTTTACTGAAACTCACATGTAGACAGATGAGATTATTACATGTGGGTCACTGAAGAGAGCTAATGTTCTATTGCACACGTGTAGTAAAGGAGACTTAGAGATGGGTACCACACCTCCACACCAGACTAAGTGTAATGTAAAACCGAACAGCTCAGCCTCGTCTCTACCTGCTCCCCTCTCAGAACAGAGGTAATTATTAACGCACCATCACAACTGCTTAAACCGGTTCCAAATGATGCTTAATTGTCTTTCTGAGACTGCATAACACACCATTTCTGCAACCCAAGCTGAGCACTGGACAGTTATGGTTCAGGTCACTCAGAATTTATGAGTAAGACGTAGCGCATTCTATCCGGACCAGCTTTTCCTTTTGAATGCTCAAGTTTTATTGCTGTCTTTTAAATTAATTCAGGAGTTATCTTTCTTTTACTGTATTATTCTAATGCCTTTCCCTTCACAAGATAAATATTTAATGTGAAGCTGGAATCTTCATATCACTTAATAAGGCCAGGAGGAGAGAAAGTAATGTTAAGAATACTATTCTCCACTGATTGCATTAAGATACTGTTAATAGTAGTATGTAAAGAACACCCTAGATACTGTACAGAACAGGATCCCAGCAAGGTAATTGCCTGCATGTTGTAATAAAGACATGAGAAACCCAAAAATATATATATAAAAAAGCAGCATAAATGAGTGTATAGGACAGAGGATTCGAGGAGGTGTGGTTAGAAACAAATAGGTCAAAGCCATTTGTCAGATGTCCCGCAGTAGCAACACTTTGTCTATCAGTTCCTGAAGCCCCTTCAGCACAGAAGCCTGTGATTCCCTGAACTGCAGCAGAAGATGCCAACCCAACTTCTCCCCTGAGAAGTATTTCAGGCATTGCAATAGCACAGTAAAGGGAAGGTAAGGGACTAAATGACCAGAGAACTGTTTATTGTTTCTGATCCTCAGGAAATATCTTGTCTCCCTTTTTATTCTGGGAGAATCTGAATTCCAAAAATCAAAGTTAAAAAGTATGCAGGGACTGTTGATTGGTGGCTAAACCAGAAAGCAGAAAAGGTTCAGACTTCCTGGGTGCTAGATTTACATCAGAGAGCTTAATTATTGTCTGTATGACCTTGTGAGACCTCGAAGAAATGCCGTCCAAGATGTGTATGACCTGTAAATACTGGTTTGTTTGTGTCAAAGGAGAAGGGAGAGGAGGAGTGCAGTTTTTTTGGTGTGTGGGGTTTTTTTGTTGTTTTTTTTTTCCTATCATAAGATGTAATAGCTTATGACAAGGTCTATTATCCCCTGGAAGGAAAAGGAAAAAAGGGAATGTCTTTATGCTGTAACAAAAGCTAAATCATTTCAACTGTCAGGCTCCATCAAGACACAGCAAGCAGGGACAGTGATTGCTAAGCCAATTCGTCCATCAGTTGTTGAAAGGTGCTAGCAAATATAAATAAGGAACTGGGGATGAATGTGACTCTGTAGGCATTTTTATGGTTGATTTCTGCAGACATAATCCACCCATTCTGGTAATTCTCATGTCATTTAGGAGAGCAATGCTAGAAGCAGGAAGTATCTCTGCTCTGGGG
Source organism: Actenoides lindsayi (assembly GCA_025331215.1). NCBI lineage: Eukaryota > Metazoa > Chordata > Aves > Coraciiformes > Alcedinidae > Actenoides > Actenoides lindsayi. Next base: position 6,363 of record WTSP01010742.1, on the reverse strand, counting down.
TGCCGAGAAACATAAAGTACTATTTCTATTTACATTAATACAATTCAAAAGAGTGTCCCTTCATCCCTGGAGGGTTATCTATCAAAGGACAACAGAGGTCACTTTCCTGAGTCAACATATAGGTTAGACTTTAGCATTGTCTATCATCTGTAAATTAGATAACCTATAGCAATACACTTTCAAATGTCGCTCACCCTTCTGTATCACAAAAATTCTCCAAGCAATTCAAAGTCTGTTTCTATAGAACACTGAATCAGTTTGCCCACTTCGTGAAGAAGGTGGAAGCCAGTTAGTTTTCAGTATTGCTTGGGCAATTTGGCAGCAGGCTCTCAGCAAGCCCCTCCAGTTGTGAAATGAAGCCAGCAGAATATCATCAATGCCCATGCTTCGCAGACTGGCTGTTAGTCAGCCTGTGAATTCATAAGGCATAGAAAACTGATCTGTTCCAAAAGGAGGGAGGACTGCATTATATTTTTTAGTCAAAAGTAAAAGTATCAGCTGCTTTGAAGAAGTAGAGGGAGGGATTTGCAGCTTCCACGTCTAGCAATTTGAACTCTTACTAGAACAGGCTTGTTACCTCTTTGTCCAAGGTAGCTAAAAATCATAGGATCTACCTATTCACTTTTTTCAAGCTACTTCATCAAGGTGGGTCAGAACAGTTGCTTGAAACTGCCAAGATAATTTGACGCTTTGACTTCTTGTCTTGGAAGCGTAGAGATGCATGGAGAGGAAGAAACAAGAAAATATGACAAGTATGTTCCCCCAAATCTTCAAAAGAGGGGTGGGTGAGTGTAAGGGCTTGGCCAGGAGAATGAACAGAAAGCTTTAGACCAGTCTAATGAGACACTAGCTTGCTTAGCTCTAGGGCTAACAACCAGGCCTGGTTTTTGCACAGGACAGCACATATTCATGATATGAAAATCAGAAATTCCAAGCTCTCTTCAAAGAGCTGCCTGATGGATGTCAGTCAGCTCTTCAATCTATCTGTCTATTAGTGCCATCTGTACGATGGGGATTATAACAAGTGTCATCATAAACCCCCGTTTGAGACTCCTGGGTGGGAGTTGGTAACTCCTATGTCAGCCACATTTGAGCACAGCCCTTCAATCAGAATATTGTCATTGCGTCGTTTAGTTCTGTGTTTTCAGTTTGTTTAAAAGGTTTGGGGGTTTGGTTTTTTTTTCTTTAAATCATTTGAAAGTGAATGGTAACAAGCAATAGTAGCAGGAAAAAGAACCCATGTTCTAGATACAGGACCCATCTTTCACTACTATCAATTAGCAGCACTAAGTTCATGGAAATCAATGACTTCAAGAGCACTAAAAGGCCACTGAGGATGTTTTAGATGGAAAAATGTTAGCTCTTGAAAGGAAACATGGATAGACTTTCAGGCAAGAGTTTTCTTTTTTTTTTTCTGTAGCAATCTCAGTGCTTTCCACAGGGATTTCTAATGAAGAGAAAGAAGAAGGAAGTGCTCAGGCCAGGTTACTTACAGGATAACAGCATACAATCTATTTTGAACTAATTAAAAATCAATCCTTTATTTTGATATGTAAGAACGGGGCCCTAAGAAAACTCAAAATACTCTTAAGATCTACAGACACCAGTTTTTCACATCACAACAGCATTCGTCACCTTTCCGAAGTGTTTCAGGACCTAAAATGTGCTCTGTGTTGCTATTTGCTTCCTATTTCCAGTTTCAGAGACTTACGTCCCGAGTTCCAAATAAATACGTTTTCAGCTGTTTTTACATCTCGGTAGCTCTACAGAGCCACCTTGATTGACAGCTATGTGACTCTCAGCAGTATGAATCTAGGCTGATATTTGTATAATCAGTTGAGAGGGCAAAAACCTCGACTGTGGTGTTTTCTACCCATTCAGACCAGCGTGTACCTAACTTTTGCTGCACAGGGGGTTTAATGAAGAAAAGATCAATGAATCATAGAATTAGAAAAGACCTTCAAGATCATTGAGTCCAACCATTAGCCCAGCACTGCCAGATCACCACTAAACCACGTTCTTCAGCACCACATCTCCACAGCTTTGAAACCCCTCCAGGGATGGGGACTCCACCGCTGCCCTGGGCAGCCTGGGACAACCCTTGACAACCTTTTTCAGGAAAACACTCCTCCTTGTGTCCAACCTAAACGTCCCCCTGGTGCAACTTGAGGCTGTTTCCTCTTGTCCTGGTGCTTCTTCCTTGGGAGAAGAGACCAACCCCACCTGTCTACAACCTCCTTTGAGGGAGTTGTCAAGAGCAAGAAGGTCTCCCCTGAGCCTCCTTTTCTCCATAAGCTCTCCCACATAAGCTTTCCTTCCTGGAAATTGGATTCTTATACCGTCACCTGCTTTATCAAGAGCTCAAATTGTGACTGAGTAGCATCACTAGGAAGAGCTCTTAAATGATATAGCAACTGGTTTTTACAAGAGCTTTCAGGTGCAGACCTCTACATCTTCCTCCTTCAACTAAACTTAAACAGTGATTATAACCAGTACATGGAATGTCAGGCATATAGTTCAAACTTCTCATCTGCAATATATACTTGACCTTGGAAATGCCTAGGGAGTATCCCCCCCAAAATATCAAGTGTAACAGTGTCAGATGTTTGTAAGACCCTTAACTGGGGTTGTGTCATGTCCTGGGGCTTGGTGGTCTCAGTCTTTACTGTGATCCACCTCAGCTTTTCACTGCTAGGGATTTTGGATGATTTGGAGATTTGCCATTTATATACAGGCATCCAGGGTGTCAATCTCATTTGCTCACAGTGTGGATTCTTCTGACACCTCTATTTGTGACTACTGGTTCCCACCAGTGAGGTGCACAACAGCGTGTCCCTGAGGTGACTGTAGCTTTCAAGACCCCAAATCATACTGAGGGGGATTTTGTTTGCCTTCAGTGTCTCTCTGCACTTCTGTAAGTCTCCAAGGACTCTAGCACATATTTCTACTGGTGAGGGAAGTCCTATTTTCAGTTTTCCGCACAATAAAATGTTAGGAAGTCACAGGTGATGCTTTCAGCTAGAGAATCAGTATTGCTCCAACCACCTGCACATTGTGGAAACCATAATTCTAGAAATGGTTTTGTTGTTTTCCACTCGGCATATTTCCTTACTTCACTTGCATTCACTCCCATTCTTTGATCACTTTCCTCCTAGGAATGGGATATTTGGAACTTACTATCCATAACATAAAGGAGCCCACGTATGCCTTTAATTTTCATGAAATGTTGGGAGAATGCCTAGTCTTTTAAAATATTTACTTACTCCAAGCTAAGTGGCAAGATTTAACATGAAATAAAACTCTGGTGAACGATCAAGTCCCAGAATTTATAAAAGTCTTGGGAAAAAAAACCTCAGGTGTTTAGGATTTGCCAGAGCCATTCTCAGCCCGTGCTTTGGCTGCACATTTTCCTTCCACGCATCCACAAGGTGCCGAGAACTTGTCTTTTGATTGCTGTGACAGCACAGCATCTTGCAAACAGCATCTGACACTTCACAGGCTCAGGATCAAGTGCTCCTCTCTGTATCTTTAGAACTGGTTAGATTTGCTGTGGAGAGGCATCTTCACCTTCCCCCCGAGCACGACCCGGGCAGCTGAGAGAGGAGCACACAGCAGACTGCATAGGTCTGTCATGTTCTGAGTTATCAGATACTGCAGAGAAAGTGGGAGGAAGGGGGATATTTCTGAGACTGAAGCACTTCTATGGAATAGCTCTGCTAATAATTACGTGTAGATAACAGAGAAAAAGCCGTATGTAAAGTAAAACTAATAATATCGTAACATCAGATACAAGAACTTGACAAGCACCATTGCTATAAGATAGCAGAAGAATGTTTGTATTCAGAGCTGGTAGAATGCTTGACTTTATAGAATCACGTTGTTCGCATTGTCCTCTGCACCCAAACTAATATGAGGATCTTGTGGATATAAAAAAATACATCAACAGACATGGAATTCCTTACCCAGCTTTTTAAGGCGAGTAGGTACATAGCTGTAGGCAAACAACAGATGTAGAGAAAGATTCTATAGGTGGCTGGGCAGAATGAAAGGTAAAAATTATCGCAGAAATGTTTGCATGTCTTAAAACAACAAACAGTTCAATACGATTTATTTAGTCTGGGTAGCCTAAAATTCACTAGTATAACAACAAAACCATTTGTCTCAGCAAGTATCTTGCTATTGGTGATCAATAATGCAGCTGAGATGACTGATGGCTTTGTTTTCCTGCGGTGCCTCAGCCAGGCTAAATTATTTATTTGACCTGCTGCCTCTTGGCAAAACACAAAGAACCAGAGATAAGAAATCTGCGTTCCTCTGAAACGGACCGCCAAACGAATGCAAGGTATGCCTCAAGCTTTTGGGGAGTGACATGTGGCTGTAGTTTGAGGGGCAGCTCTGCTGCCCGGACAGGTTTGTCTCTCGGCATGAATAGCGGTGGAGACACCAGAATGAAAGCCAGGGAGGAGTTACTTCTGTGTTGAACGTGGCAGAGGAGAACACGGCGGCATTTGGAAAAGCATCCGGAATTTGGATGACTCTGAATACTCAAGAACCTACCCAAGTTTGCCAGACCTTTAAGTTGTTGTAGTCAATTTAAATTAGCCTTGAGACAGGAAAAAGGATAAAAATAATAAAACCCTTAAGAACTTAGCAGCAGGACAGAACAAAGGTGTCCCAAGCTCCCCGAGATCACTACACCGCCCCTGACAACAGCCACCTGTGGACATGGAGGAGAAGAATGAATGTAAGAGTACAGCCAGTACAGGACAACATTTTCCCTTCCTTATCTTGCCATTTCTGGGTCATCTGTTCTCCACACTCAAGAGTTCTGTTATTAAATCTAATATAATAAATGCGTAAACCATAATATTCCATTATTTTTTTTTAATATTTAATTTTATCTCATAACTTTTAAACTGTCTCTGGGCACGAAGCTGGTATTTTCAGAGGTCTATCCACAATACCTTCAGCGTCTCTTTCAAAAACATCAAGAAAAATCATGATTTCGAGATGGTCATTATGCCTTGGTTTCTCCTTACCCGTTATTTTGCGGTTTTCTCCATTTGATTTAATTTGCTCTTTTATAACCCAGCCGCTTTCTATCACAAGGCCTTCCTACAAAACCTCTGAAGTCCTGCGAACTGTCCCACTACAAGGACTGTGGTGGTCGCTTCCACTGTCTGCTCCTGTGTGGCACTCTCCCAGAGGCAACTGCAAAGCCCAGAATCTCTTCTACTCACGGAGCAGCTCCAGCAAGTATTTCAGCCGGCAGCTCACTCGCACAGCTTGTGTTCCTCTGTAAGCCTTGCAGTGAGAGCTGCACATGTAACCAGTTCCTGTCCTCTCCAAAAAGCGGCGGTTCTGGAAGCGAGTTTCTATAAGAGCAAAACACCAGCACTAAGAAATTCTGCGTCTGGGACACGTGCTCGTTAGAAATGATGTCAAATCTTTATACGCGCGTAGAATCATAGAGTATTGTGGGTTGGAAAGGACCACTGGAAAGGACCTTTCAAGGTCACCTAGTCCAACCCCCTGCAGGGAGCAGGGACAGCTGTAACTAGAGCAGGTTGCTCAGAGCCCTGGCCAACCTCACCTGCAGTGGTTCCAGGGATGGGGCATCGACCACCTCTCTGGGAAACCTGAGCCTGGGTCTCACCACACTAAGCATAAAACAATTCTTCCTTCTCTCCAGTCTGAATCTCCCTCTTTTAGTTTAAAACCATCAGCCCTTGTCCTGTCCCAACAGACCCTGCTAAAATGTCTGTCCCCATCTTTCTGACAGGCCCACTTCAGATACTGAAAGGCTGCAAGAAGGTCTCCCCAGAGTCTTCTCTTCTCCAGGCTGAACAACCCCAACTCTCTCAGCCTGGCTTCCCAGCAGAAGGGTTCCATATAATGGGACACAGGTTATGCGACACCTCTGATGAAGGTCTGGAGATACTGTGAGCTGAGATACTGAAGGGTACTAACAAAAAACTGCTCTGCCTCTCCCGTACCTCCACCTTATCAGCAGTCCTTCACCTCCTTGCTTAAGAACTCAGTACTCTCTTGTATCCAAATGTCATGTTCATCAAGCAAGAAAGGAGATTATGATTACATTTTTTTTAACCACACTTACACCCCTGGATAAGAGATGGATGGTATCAACCTGAAATACTGAATAGGATTATGTCCCAAAACATTTAATTGCAAGGACACAGAAACTTTTCCTATAATTATTGTTTGCTACTGTCATTCTCTCTAGTTCTGTGGGTTCTCCTGAAAAAAAAAATGACTTACAGATGGTATGTATCTCTAATGTGCTCCTCTCACCAAACCAGTAGGCATCTGGCACATCTACTGTTTAATTACACAACAGGCTTG
>WTSP01010741.1:8418-34056 GCA_025331215.1 Actenoides lindsayi | reverse complement strand
TGTGTGTTCCTGAACCCGGTACCAGAATCCAGCTCCTGAACACAGCTCCCGTCTGCTGCTGGGCCCAGTCTGGGACTGCCCCGGTGCCTGCTCCACAGCATTAGTGGTGACAGTGATGGAATTACCATCGGGGAGGTTGGGTTTGATACTGGCTTTGTATATATTTGTATATATTCCATTTTTATAATTATTAATTATTTTCATTAAAGTTGTTCTAGTTTCCTTTTCTAACGGCTACGTCTCTCTCCCTTATTCCTTTTCTCTTGCCCTTTGGGGAAGGAGGGGGGTTAACAGAGAGCGTCTGTTATAGTCTAAGGGGCTGCCCTGACCCTAAACCGTGACACCTTTGTAGTGTCAAGCAAGCACAGTGTAGCAACCCTTGCTTATGAAAGTAATAGAAATGAAAAAGAAGTGAAAATGGACTGAAGCCCTCTGGTTTTATCTACAATCTCCCACTTCCAAAGGAGCACTGGGAAAGACTTATAAGGAATGTATTCAGACCAATTTGTTTCACACATTTACTCTGCAGCATTCACTCTCAGAGTCACCCTCTTGTCTTTGATAAAAGGTCTGGAGAACTAAGCAGCCAAGATATAGCATCAGTGTCTCACTCCTGGTGCTTCCTTCTTGTTCAAGGGTCTTTCAGTGTGCTGCTTTCCACCAGCCATCTCTGTGGACTGATCTGAAGAACTGTCAAAGGAAAAATCTCTGCCAAATTAGTGTCTCCTCTTGCACCTGAATGCTCACAAGTAAAGCAGCAGAAAAGGGGCTGAACAACTCTTACAACATTTAGGGTATGAACAGCTTGAATGCATTCACTAGGAGCGAGAAGCACTTTTTCCCACTCCTTGTTCATATTAGGGTACTGGTGGAAATCCATCACCTGTGATTGTCATATCCCGAAGTGCAGGGATTTTAAAATTTTTTTTTAATGTTGTCTCACTGGTGTTGAAGTGGAAAACCAGAAGTGTAGATGTAATTCTAAATGGAAAAACAGTAAGAGGGAGATCAGGTAAATAAAGAGGAAGAAGGATGGATGGAGGAAAGGGAAAATGCAACAGAAAGAAAAGGAGAAAGAAATAAAAGTATAGAGACTTGTATCTTAAAAACAAAGTCACCAAGGAAGCATTTCATTATGTTGCATTTTTCTATCAGTGTCTGCATGTTGGCATAGTCACCATATGTTGCTTCTGTGTTATTGGTATTCTGCAGCTTCTCAGAATGTGAAAGTGAACTTGGCTATTTTATATGGGAAAAGGCAAGTAAAATAGGAGACAAACAGAACTGCATTATGAGGGAAATTATTTTATTCAGTGAGTGAATGAAGGAAAAGAGTGACAAGAGCTTCATTGCTGTAATTTATGCCTTTTGATCTATGTCCGTCTGGGAGCTTTGCCTTCAATAGAGGCAGCTCCAAGGTGGTGAAAAGGGAAACGTTACTGCCCTTCGTAGCCTAGAAATCATAGGTCTGTTTCATTTTATGTGATGTTTCAGATCGGTTTTTAGAAATCATGGCATAAATATTATCTTTTATATATACTTAAGAATTATAGAAGTTTAACTTTATATAGAGAGAGACTGTTGTCATAATGCTGTTCAGTTGTTTAATTCAACCTCAGGTATTCCCGTAGTTTCTAATCAGAGCTGCATAGTTACGGAAAACTTGAGAAAAAAAAAATTGAAGTTCTATTTACTTTTTGAGTTACTGGGGTTAAAAATAAAAGAAAAAGAAAAGTGTTTATTTTCAAGGTTAACAAAATTCATACCTAACTTGCTTACAGCAGTATTTTACCCACAGTTTTTAACTGAGTTGATCTGTCAGGAAGGCAACTGTCAAATCAAAAAATAATAAGGTCAGGAATGAAGCTGTCTTATTTGTACCAAGTGGACATTTGAAACATTTTTGCTAAAACATGATTCTAGCCAGAAATGGCATTTATTAATAGCCAAAAGGATTTTGGCCAAAATCTGATCGTATTTCATAGACATCTGGAGTGATCACTAGAAAGGAAGAGCCTTAACTGAGGAACCTTGAGGTTGTTTACTTCTAAGATTGACAGATGACTGGTTGGAGATTCAATTCTTCATAAAAACTTCCCTATTAGAAAATGTTCAAGGGTTTGCTGCAGATTTATAAGCTAATAACTTGAGTGGCCAGAGAGGATCATTGTGATCATCTATTCTGAACTTCTTTGGGAATTATTTCTGCTACTTTTTCTCCTCTTGAGAAAATTAAGTAGAAAGCTTCTTTTTAAATGACTTATCTTTGTCCTGTGTGAGAAAATGTGGTCAGATATGGTAGACAAAAATTCATTGAGAACCATTGCTTTAGGATGATCCTCATCAAGACCTGTTGGTTTTAATTCCTTACACTTTTAAAGACATATTTAAAATTTACATCTAATATCCTTTAGTTTGAGGTTGGACAAGGCTCTGAGCAGCCTGGTCTAGTTGAGGGTATCCCTGCTCACTGCAGGGGATCTAGACTAGATGACCTTCGGAGGTCCCTTCCAGCCCTGGCCATTCTACGATTCTACGATTCTTTAGTCTGTTCATTTCCTCTTCCGAAAGATGTGTTCCTACTACTTTATTATTAAACCTCATATGTTTGAAAAATTGGGTCAGAATATTTTTATTTTAAATTACAGGTTGAAAAGAACCATTGACTACTTCTAATTTCTAATTAGTAGCTGCATACTTTGTCTGCTATCTTGTACTGTATCCTAGCAACGTGTCATTGCTTTCAGTTTTATGTGACTCTTTCTTTGATTTTCAGAGCATTTAACAAACTTCTGATATAACCATTTTAGTCTCATAATATACTTACTGTTTCCCTTGCTTGTTGGAATAATTCACTACTGGTTTTAATGTTATGTCTTTTAATTACTAGTTTGATGGACTCCCTTTTTCTCTTTAGATTTCATTCTCATAGGAACAAGCTCCTTGAATTTCTCGAAGATTCTTTTGAGTGTGGTCTGAAAGGTAAAAAAGGAAACTTTTTAATAATGCATGTTGAAAGGCACTGTTATGTTTTTTTGGGGACTGGCTTATTCATTTTGAATCTTCAGAATTGGCAGTAGCATGGTGTACTACTCTCTAAAACCACAAAACTCTTTAATGTGAGGTACTGTTACCGTTAGTTTGCTTTCTTCAGCAGTCTTGTTCTACATCTATACATTCATTCTGCTGTTTGTTGTGGTTTGAAACAAACAGTTTACTAAGCAAATGGTCACAGCAAATACTAAGCAAATGGCCGTAAATCTCTGAAAGAAGTTGTTGATACAGTAATGGAAATAACTTGTTTTCTTCTTTTTTTCATTATATCACATAATTTACTAAAAAAGTTGCACTTATTGTTAAATGAACTGCCAAAAATTTCAGAGAGCATATAGGTTACACATCACAACTGCTTGTTTCTGTGTCCCCACTTACACCTGAATGTAGATCTGCAAAGGAGAGAAAGCATATTTTCTACTCGGAAAACACCAAAGTAAAAATTGAAGCAATAATAGAGACAAGCTGATGTTTTTCAGGTTTTCCGTAATTAGTGTGACCCACGGACATCACACCATCAGCAGCAAAATTCTCACAAAATAGGCTCAGTATTTGGAACAGCTGTTCATGAAGCACTGGACATTATGTGCCAGCTGTGTCTGTGTCTCTGGAAATGGCAGCCCATACATACTCCTTTAAGAAAACAGTAAAACTGTCATTACTCTCCTGACAGTTTTACAGAAGAAACTGGGGGATGCCTTCAGCTTATAAATCCATAAGCATCTCACCACCTATTTCCTGAGACTTAATATTCCTACAGACCCATCTACTCCTACATTTAGTTAATGTCTACTGACTGTTACTCCTTATTTTGCAACATGATCCTGTCTGGAAATCTCATACTAAGAACATAGTTTAGATTTATGAGTTATGTGTGGATGACAGTCATGTGGTGAAAGTGTTCTAAATTGAGACTATATTCTGTATAAACCAGCAACAGTCTTAGGAAGTGAATGGCTGTTCAATGATTAATGTAATGTACTGAAATATGGTTTCAGTAAGGTTATCCACGTTTAAGCATAATTCTTTGTGTTAATATTTTTCAAATGACAAAAATCTTTATTAATCTTCATGTGACAGTCATCAGCCTTTGTCTTCCAAACATTTCTAAAGATACGAAGGAAGAACGAAGTAGCTTAATGTTTTAAATATCATTTACCTCATGATAATTATGACATTTGTTTCCAAAATGAAGTTGCTTAACATAGAGGGGCAAAGGGATTACAGTTCTACTGGAGTGTAAGCACTCAGCATAAATCCCAGACTGTGGTAACTAGTTGCATATATATTTCTAGCTGTTGTCTGTTCAAATACTGTTGAGATCAAGATATAGACGTTTGATTAAAATTGTGAGCCCTCTGGGCTAAGGAGACAGATTGAAAGCTGGGATATTTCATCCTTGAAAAATTAACACTCAGTTTAAGTGTGTGCCAGTCCAGTTAGGGACAGTAAATGCTGAAACACTGGTCAGTGAATGGCAAAGAGGGCTGATATGTCCAAGGAATGTTTTAATTTGTATTTAGAGGAGCTTGGTGCCGTTTTTTTCCTTAGCGCGTACGGACATTATGAAGAGCTAGTTACATGGTATCATTCCCCTCCTATTAAAAGCCTGATGTGACAGAATGTATGTTTTTCAGAGCTTTCCAGCTCCTTCAAGGGAAAATATATTTTTCTTTACTGTGAATGTAAATGAATCCTTAATGCTTTTGTAGAACCTATCTGATCCAAAAATATTTCATACATAAAAGGTCAAGCTTAAAAGGGAACAGTATAACTACATAAAGACTTGGCATCTCTGAAACACCTCTCTGTACTTATGATCAGAAAACGTATAGTGTTCAGATAAAATAGGCTCCATCTTAAAAGGTCTGCTCCAAGTGCATAGTCTGAGTTTTGATGAGTTCAAAGCCTGCTGGGCTAGGTTTCTGAATTATAAGGAGATGAAAAGTTTCATCACAGTCTGCTGATTCTGCTTCTCTGCTTCCACAGAGCTCAGCAAATCAGCAGAGCTGCACTTGAGCTCCAGTTCTGCAGAGCTCTTGATCACTCAATCTGCAGTGTTCAGCTGCTCAGCAAGACTCTTCCCACTGCAATGTTGCCGCATTCCCAGATTTTGCAGGACTGGAGTGTTACAGAATTAGATACTTTTGTCATGATTAGCTCTCTCACCAGTCACATGAGTTTTTGCCTAAGAATTTCTAGGTAAAAGAAACATGGATATTCTTGTTTTGGTTGGCCCATGGCAAAACTGTACGATATTTTTATCTCCTGCACAATAAGCCTAATCCTAGCTTTAAAATAAGATATGTAAATGTAAGCAATTAATTATCTGAATAACAATAGTGTATCAATACCATTAGTAAATGAAGTTTGTTAGGTGTTTTGAGATTCAGAAATGAGAAATTATACCGCCACAGCTAGCACCTATAATTTTTATTTACATGTATTTACTTTTGTTTTGTTTATTTTAGGAAAAATTTATAAAAGGAAAATTGCTTGGTTTTAATGAAATAAAACCTCAAATACTATGAGGGTTGCTACATGGTTCCATATACTCTTGAAATCTTTTAATTTCTAACCATCATTTTGAAGCAAAGCCTGAAGGTTAGACTAACAAGAAATGGAAGTCTAACCATTCCTCCCTGCTCTGCAAACAGCCCAGTTTCTCAACAGCCAGATCTTGAAACACCATTGTTCATGGCACCGGCTTTTAAAGTAACCATAAACACACCCATAGTTCAGGAGATGAAGTGTCAGATGTCTATGCAACTGGTGAAGGATGGACAGTGCTACCTCTTGTAATCAGTTTCAACCCAAGAGGCCCCTGATTACACATCAGCATCCAAACTGACAGGTTTATAGAATGGTTGTTCAGTAACATAAGTAAATTAACCAAATAGAATAACATCTTTTCTTGTAAATGGAAACTGTCACACCTGGTGTGCTAGAGGGAGCATTAAACAGGTGGAAACTTGTAGGAAGTGAAGACAAGTTTAGAAAATGGACACCCTAAATGCGTGCCAACTTTATTATCCGTATGCTATGTCTGGTCTCTTGGGAAATCTAAAATGCAAGCTAGGAGTTAATCAAATATATGTGTAGTGAGCACTTCTCAAACTTTATAAACTTTTTTACAGACTGAAGACGTTAGTGAATTGTAGGAAGGGCCCTTAAGCTGGAAAGATAGGGTAATGAAGGAATACAAAAGGACAGGCTCCCTGGAGTTGAGACATCTGCATTTACACTACTTGTGTCTGCACTCAGAATCAAGCACAGGCATCTTTTATTTATTACTGCTGGAAGTCGGGAACTTTGGTTCCCAAAGCTAACATTTATGAAAAAAAAAGAACTAACAAGAACTACAAGGACAGTAGCAACCACTCACCTGTTCTAAGGAGTATCACTTATTTCCTTCGTTTATCATGTGAACAAAGATGAAGATTAAACCATAAAGTTTTTGTGGGTTGAGCCTAGATGATGTAAATGATTAAGTCTTGTTTCAGACTAGATGATTGTTTTCTTGGTAGGAAATATGATAGTTCTGAAAAAAAAGAATTGCTGTGGAAAGAACAAAACCAGAACATTGTAATCTGCATATCTTCAATGGTAGCTGGATGGTTTAAACTTTCAGGGGCTTTTAATTTGATGTTGAGTTTAATGGCAATAATCATAATAAAACCTGGTACCCTTTTGAAAGATGATCTGGTAGGATTAGTTAGGTACACGACTACAGACAAAAGAGCAAAGGCATGCTAGTCTCACACATAGGCCCAGGCAACACAGGAAGAAATATGCCTTGTCACCTGTATTCCCAAATGTGCCTTGGGCCACAGATGCTCAGTGATTTTGTCTACAGCACCATTTTGTTTATATTCATTTTGTCTATCAAAGCAAAAGACAGACGTTTCTGTTAGTGAAGTAAAGGGCTGCATTCTCAATTGCAAAGCTAGAAACTCAGCTAGAGGTAAAAATGTATGTAAACAAAAATATATAAAGAGTGCCTTCAATCAAGATTATAGTCTAGCTGCAACCAGTTTAACATGAGAAGTGAAATCCAGTAAGCCAGCTAAGCAGGGTTCTACCATGTAGTGATCTTGCCTCAGGACAGTCTGCCAGGCTTAAATGCTCACTTTATATTTCTGCTAGATGCTTCTCATTAAGGCTTATTGTTTCTTAAAAGGTCAACTTCCTCTTCTAATAAGGAGGACTTAAAGCTCACTGAAGTAATTTTGTTCATTGAAATATAATGAGAAACCAAAATGTTGAGTTTAGTTGTTTGAGAGCTTGCTCTTGACACTTGTTGTTTCTAATGCTTTGCTAAAATGTGTTTCAGAAGTTTGTGACTAAGGAATTTGCCAATAGGGTTCTAGCTTATTTTTCAGTACGCACACTATGACATAAAATTTAGCACCTATAAAATCACATTTGTAACACTATCTCAAAATTGGTTTAGCAATTTGTGAAAGATGTATAACTTGTCTTTCTAACATTTATCTTACAAAATAAAAAAAATGCAAATGGGATATGTAATCAGCCACTATTTTAAAAAATCTGCAGAACATAATAAGATCTTTCTAATTAAAATATACAGAAATATCTGACTCGTGGAATATACCTAACCAGATCTATATGCCAAGGGTTATAAATTCGAACATACTCAAGATTCTTTTGACATTTGAGGAAAAGATGTTACACAACCCTCCAAATCAGGTTATACTTACCTATACTGTTCTTTAGTGTATTTTTCAGTATGTGACCTGGGCAACTAAATGAAAGCAAATGTTCATTTTCGTTTTACTTTATTTTGTTACAGAGTGGTAAGCGAGGTTAACATAAGCACTGTCATCTGCAAATGATATATACTATCAACAGTTAAACAACTTGGCTGCAGCCCCCTTTTTAATTCTCAGTTTTTCTGAAGCATTTTCACTTCTGTTTTGAAAATAACCAAGCAGACATTGGGGTTTTTCTCTTTCAGCTTCACAAGTAGCGAACAGGAATCAATTGGCCATTGGAATCAATTTATCGTGTCTATATCTCAATCACTAGTGATCACATATAAGTATCTGTTCTTTGTTGCCAAGTCACTACTTGTTTCAGTTGTTTCGTCAGCTGAAAAAGGAAAAAAATATATCAATGTAATTACTTAAGTGTATGTTCAATTCTGCCAAGATATAGCAGATTGAAAAACACTACTATTTCATCTGTGGTTACAGTCAGGTGATACTCATGATCACTGTTACACATTTAAAGGCAGTTCCTGCAGAAAAGGAGGAGAAGACAAACATTGTACTTGACTGATGTAGTTTGAGGGATACCTTTTGTCACTGGAATTCACGTATATGGCTTACACCTTAGATTTGTAATGTAAAAATTTGCCAGGAGTGTATTTTCCTATTGGTAATAGGGAGCAGACACACAACGTGTCTATGAAGAGCCATGTTGGTGAAGAAGGTTGCTGCTCATCAGCCTCTCACAGTTTGATAGTTTCATCTGTCAGAACTGCATGAACTACTTGTGTGTTTCTCAGCCTGTCCATGGTGAAGATCACTCAGGCAAACCTGCAGGCAGAGTGGCGGCAGAAAGGTGACACGTTGCTGGGGGCAAGGCAGTGTACGAGTTCTGGGAAAAGTAGTCTAACTGCAGCCTCAGTGTTACAACTGCTGACGGTGACACTGTTATGCCAGCATTCATAAGCCTCCACTGCTGAAGCCTGTGCTTCAACACAGAAATGGTATGGACTGAAGTCAGCTTAAAATGACTTTTTTTTCCTGAAAGGTGATGTGCCTGAGTGATGCCATTATTAAAGCAGTACAACTAAGTGGCATGTAAATGTAAAAAATTCACATGAGCATGTAACGGTAAATTAAGAAGAGTAAGGCCCAAACTGAGTTTCAGTGTGTTACAAAGGCTGAAAAAAAATGTAGAAAGTAAAGTAAACTTGTGTACAAAGGAAAATATAATTCAGCAATGTAACAAAAGGGAAAGGAAATGATGAAGAAGAGAAAGCTGAAGCATTCAACTATTTCTTTTGCTTCTCTCTTCACAGAAAGGCGATTAGAGCTTGTTTGTGATTGCTGCCTGAATAACACACGCTTTTAACTACGGCTTGAAGAACTGGCAAGAAAATGGAAGAAATATCCTTGAAAGAATACAAACTTAAGTTATATGTATTCCAGTCAGCACTCTGTAAACCTCAGTAATTATTTGCAGTATCTCTTCAAAGGAAAATGAAGAGTAGGAGTGATACTTAGCTTTAAAACTGCAAGTGGAAGGGATACCATGAAGAGTTACAGAGCAGTCTCACTTGATATGATTCTTGGGAAGATATGGGAACAAATTATATGTGACTGTTTCAAAGCATTTGGACAACAAAGCAATAAGATGGAGCCTGCGTGGATTTATCAAGAACAAATCATGTCAAATTGAATTCCATTCTTGACAATGACAATTACAGTAGACAAAGTGGGAAACAGCTGTTATACCTATTGCCTTCTATGAAATGTTTTACTGATGTTGCCTTTGACATTTTGTAAAGCAAACTAGTAAGACATGTTCCAGATTAAATTACTGGTACATTCATATACCACTGATTGAAAGGCTGCTCTCAGAAATTAGCTATCAATGAGCTGCTGTTGGAGAAATAGGGAGAGAGAGAGAATTTCAGACTGAATTGACAGGTTACTGTCCCAAATCCTTTGCTTAACAGTATTTTCAGGTATAGCTGAGTACATACGCTACTTGTGCAGTTTCCAGATATCACTGTGATAAGAAAGGTTGCAGTCACTCTGAGGGGCAGTATCAGAATTCAGACTTGAAACATTTTTTTGTGTAGAAAGAGTGAATGCCATTTCTCTTATTTAGTTTAAATATTAGGCTGAAAAACACTGAATGTCTCTGCCAGTAGTAAGGCAGTTGTTTAGAAATTTGTGGTTTAAATAACTAAGCAACTCTTATTGTCATTTGCATGAATCCTTATTTTATAAGTGCAGAGAGTAAATTGCTTCCTGACTGTGTGACACATCTATGCTAATCCTTTGCTTTTCAATTATAAAATGGTGAGAATATGGGTAAAGATGAGATTTTACCATGTTTCAGAGAAGGCCCACATGATAATGGCATTAAAAGACTCTCTATTGCATGCGGCTGGTATTTTTTTAAAAATATAAATAAAAATAAAAAAACCAACCGAAAATTAAAACAGAAGTAATGAGAGATTGGATTTTTTGTCAAGTGCTAGCTCAGTCAAATGCTCAAAAGTTAGCTATACCCTTTCAAAATTAACACTGTTTTAATATACGAAGCTAATGGGATATAGAGCAAACTGTCAAATAATGATTCAAGTGACTTAAGAAACAAAAAAATTGATCTGTTAATAACTGGAGGGAATAGGTGGAAGAGAATGGTAGCACAATGAGAAGGAAAATTACAGTCCTTACAAGGTGGCACTGTAAGCAGCAGAGTCAGGACCTCATGGTCTTGAAATGCTCATATTAAAATAGCTAGGGATTTTGCAAGAGTTGCTTTGCTTTTCCCAACAGGAGTTTTATCATCAGTCATAGCATTTTTTTTCTAAGCTACTATTGCTTTTGTAGAGAAACATAGTCAAGTTGTAGATAGTCCAGACATGTGATAGAAAAAAGAAAATATCTCATAATAAGTTCTCTGGATTCGATTGTGTTGTTTGGGGATTTTTTTCCTTTCCATTTATTTTCTGTTCAGTTGTACTGTTGGCATATTAACATTCCTTTATGCTCACGTTTTGGCCTTTCAGTGTATTGCTTTGTTGGTATATTTTGTGTTTTCAAACACCTTTTCCTTTCCTTTGGGCTATTTTTCTTATTAAAATTACTTTATAACTGAATCATGACAAAGCAGTGCAAAAAACCTCAAAAGCCTGACTGAACTATCCTGTCTACCTTAACTGAGGATCATGGGGACACAGGTCACAAATATTCTAAGAAAACACATTTTGAATGAGTATTTGCTACCCATAGTCCCAAGACTTAATGAACAACTCCCTCCATATGAGAAGAGCTGAAAATTTTAGCAGCCATGGGGAGGACTGAGTAGGAGGACTGCTGTGCAATGTAGAGGAATCAAAGTTACCCAGATCTGCATGAGGATCCTTTTTTTCCCAGTATGATTAGCCTGACATGTATTCCAAAGAGAAAGCACTCCTCTCTGAAGCCAAACATTATAGCTCTTCCTCACGTGACTGGCATCAAAATAAACTCAGTTTGTTTGTGTCTTTTAGTGAAGCTTGCTTGGCTGGATCGAAGAAGAAACGGCACAGCTTGAACAGGCACAAAGGGAAAGCAGAGCTGTGCGCAATCACAGATATGGTCAGAGCTGCAAAACGTGGTCTCATGTGGGATCCACATCCATGCTGAGATGAATCACAGTCCCATAGTAACACAGGAATCAGAGATCAGAGCGGGCCTCTCGAGTCAAACTTCCTTTTCTGCGCTTCCCTTCTTCACTCTCTGCCCCCAAAATGCCATTCAATATAAAAGAAAAGAGCTGTTGCCAGGCAACCTCTTGCCATATCTGGAAGTCGATTTTTCATATGGATGCTAGATGCTGATGTCTGGATGGATGGAAGGCATAAGATACTTCTTGAACTGTTAATGAAAAAAGAATAATCACACCTTCCCTAATTATATATGTGCTAGATGGGGATTGGGCTTATTAATTATTGATTGCCTTTCCAATCAACTTTTTCATTAATCTTCATAGAATGTGAATTTAAAATGTAACAAATTAAATAACCTTTGTACTAATACGAGATCAGGTAATGATCCTGCTGAATAATTAGAAAAGGAGAACAGCATTGTAACAGTTTCCTCACTGCAGTCTTCAGTCCTCCTACTGTTTGACTATCAGCTCATCAGTACTTAAGTTTGCAAGTATTTCCCTTGAAATACACATTCTAAACTAAATAGTTATTACAATGCTGTTGCTTAATTTCTTAATCTAAAATTTGCATTTTAGCTTAATAATTTGTTGCAACAGAGCTCCCTGCTTCCAGATGGAAATAGGAACTAATTCATGTAATTTCATTTCAATCTGAATAATGAGGAGTGGAGGCAAAAAAGAATAGGGAAGTCTAATTGATCACCTAGAGAGAAGACTACTTCATTTCCTTTTTCCTAATTAAGTAATGTAATAATAGATGAGTTAAACATGTATATAGTGGATATGTTCCTATCATCAGTGCAATATCAGTATAAAATTAATGTTTTCCTTTGGTTTAATTGCAAAATTGTGATGAACACAGGAAGCATTTATTAAAACCCTTATTAAATTGATCAGGTTTGAAATAGCATGTTTGTAAGTAGTCTTTCATTTCACATTTAAAATGCTTTTGAAGGTGAAAATTGATAATGGCTATTATGAAAAAGGATCATTTAACCAATTTTTCAAAATCAAGGAAACATATGTAGGAAGATTTTTCCTCTGAGAATGCCACGGCAGTTAGATGCATGGATATTCTGTTATTTTAACATTTCTATTTTTCTTCATGCAAACAGCCATGAGGTGGCAAAAATAATGAATAACCTGTTTTGAGCAGCATTAAATTGCAAGGCAATTCTCTTTGTCACTTGCTCACTATCTTGTGATCTCCGAGACTTTGTATTCCTGTCTCTACAATGGCACACTTCCAGCAAGGAGAGTGGAAGGGAACTTTCTCAGGCACCTACACGTGACAGCCTAGCTGTTAGCCTGGTGACAGACACTTGTGTAAAATACAGCTGCATGAGGTGGGTTTAGCTAATACTGTAGCTTCTTGGCAACGGAAGAACAGATTCTGCTCCTGAGTGCTACTCCTTCAATACTTGACCCTGACACTAGTTAGACCCACATAAACTGATCTAATTCACTAATGGGGCAGAAATTACCATAGGCAAAGGAAGATGAGTGTTTGTTTTGGGTTTTTTTTGTTGCTGGGTCACTCAGTTAAGGCATCTCTGTGAAGGATCTGGTAAATGCCAGAGCAAATAAAAGGGCATGGACGAAACCATGTGGCAAGTGGAGAGAAAAGAAAGGAAGATGGATGTCAGAGGAAATTTCACCTGCAGGTGGCATCAGAACTTTTATAAAACTACAGGCAAAAAAAGCAGATAGTACGGTTTTGATTTCCCTCACGCTCTGGAGGGCCACAAAGGCAAACCTCCTCCTTTGTGCATAGCTCCTTTAGCAATTAGCCTATTGCACAAAAGGTGACATCCTCCACTGCTTCTGTGACTCCACACAGATGATCCTGTGATCTAGACATGCCAACCAGCTCAGGCTCTGCAGGGTACTCAGCTGTGGTGATTCCTACCTATGGGGTTTGAGCTGGACTCAGAGAACAGGTGCCTAGATGGATTATTAGGTGAGGCTCAGGTATCTGCTGAGTTGTATATGAGAATTTAAAATGCATATAGGGGTGAGGGCTTTTTTGCCAAGAAAAATAAATTTAGAGGCAATATGGAAGATACTGAGCCATCTCCTAACGATTGCAGGAACATTATGAATGCCTTCTTATCAAATGGATTTCTATACATTTAACAAGAAGGTTATTAGGCAGTACTGTTCAGTCATAAATAAATTCTGAAGCCTAAATTACACATTTCAGCTCATTTCTCATCTCAGTAATTCCTGTGGTCAATCAGATATGAAAAAACCTTCCGAGCACTGTAATACTTATGCATTGTTGTGTTTTATACTCTATATTTAATTGTTTAGGAAAAAGAATAGTAACCCAAATGTATGCTGTGCGCTAAAATAACAATTACATTTAAACAGAAACAGAGAATATTTAACACTTTTAAACCTCTACTACCATGGATTGTCAGTACTTGGAGTGATACTGTGTTACAGTGTGGCCAGTAACATGATTTTAAAATATTGAACTTCATCTCCAGCAGGTATTAAGCAACTTGTAAATAGCTTAAGCAGCTGCTTGTGTTGCATACCCATGTTGCTAGCATCAGTGGGACTGAAAAGGAAATATTTGTAACAGTTACTTTTGTTGCCTCTCTCACTTCACGTCTTTTTCTATCTAGTATAGAAGGCCCAGCCATCTTTTGAATTTTGTATATTTACAAGTATTTTTATTTACCTTTAATCTTCACCTATATTCTTATCTGCTTTTCAATTCTCCCAGTGTCCAATCAACTGGAGGACACACACAGGTGTGCTTCACACAGTTCCTAGAGGCACATGTATTTCCTGTATCTGCAGAGCACGCAGTCTCCAATTGTCACAGCAGAGAAATGGAAGTGAGATTTAGCTTTAGCAGGCATTAGTATTGAATGTCTACTTCTTTTTCCAACTGACGTTGCAATCCACTGATATAGAGGATGGGTGCTTTTATAGCTTTTTATGGGTAACTGTGGTGAAGTGTACATCTAGAAAGCACTGAAAAATATATAGCAAACTTCTTTAGTTCTAAAGCTCAGTACCTCTGAAAATCAGGCCTAAGTCACCACATTCTGTGATATCTTAATGTGTTTTGTTATAGGCACTTCCAACTCTATCACCCAACCTATTTCTTCTAAGGCTATGAGTAAAGCCATAACAAGGGTGGGGTACTTGGATGCCTAACACAGGTGCAGCTGTGTTTGATGAGGATCCACACCACATTTGTTTTGTGAAGAGAACTGTGTTGATATAACCTCAATCCTACTGCAGTGTCAGGACTTGGTAGCAAGCTGCCCTGGTCAATAAAAAAAAAATGGAAAACAATAGACAGAGGAGCATAAGTAAAATTTCAACCCACAATAGGATGTTAGTATTGCAAAGATTTTGTTTCAAATATTGTGGAGGTGGATATCTGGATCAAACCAGAAGATTTTCTGAGTGAATACCATGTACCATAAGATCTCATAAGTAAATATGGTGTAGATGTATCAATCAGTGTAATAAAGCCTTCCCTCCTCCCCGCCCCGGTTAACCTCTGGAGTTTAGTAGTTTTCTGTGTGGTTGGTTACAAACCCACTTGTATTGTGGTACTCTTGTTTTATTTGATGTAAACTGTATTCTTGGCAGTTCTTCCACAGAAATTCCACTTTGAAAAAGCAGATGTGCAAAACATAAAATGATCACATCTGTATGTGCTTAATAGTTTTCTTTAATCTTCTAAGAACTAGCCCAGAAAGATATGGGGAGGAATTAAAAAATGTTCTATACATCTACTTGCTTTTTATGTGTGTAAAACTGTCTGAACTTCCCATTCAAAGGTTTTATTTTAAGCAATGGGAGTTGGAGAAGAAAGGTTAGCAGCCAAAAAGAAAGAACAAAGTCTCTTCACGTGGACTGGCAGCAGAAAACACAGTATCTTGAATGTTATCACAGCCAGGCATAACTTCACAAATGAGACACACACAAACATCTGCTGCTGAATTTATTGATGCACCACTAAAATGTAGCATGTTGCATGGGAGATAAGGGATGTTATAAAATGGAAATATGATAGTCTTACAATGAGTTTAGAAACTCCAGATGCTAATGACACAAGCAACAGAAACTCAGCAGAAGCAGAACATTTTCAGGAGTTGCCATGTCTTCTCAGCTGCATCCCTGCAGTGGTGGTGACAGATGCAGAGTCTCCACAGGAGCTCTATCAGGAGACTACAGATATCATCACAATGAGAAGGAATCATCCTTCTTCTTCCACTAGGGAGATAGAGATATCCTGTCCTCAACCCCTCCAGTTGATACACATATGGAGTTCACGGGCCAGGTGTCTTGGCAGTGCTGCACACCCTCCACAAAATAGTATTTCCCAGGATGCAAAAGCATTTACCAGGACTGAACAGTCAGTGCTGCAGAGGAACACTCTCTTTTTAGCATTGATATGAACACGACTCTCTGAGAAAGAACTGGAGCTTTCAGTGTTTATTTGCACACACTGTTACAAATATTAAAATTTAAATACATAGGCAACTACAAATGAAGAAATGGAATATTTAAGAGGGCCCTACCTTGGTTAGCAAGAGATATTTTGTATTTCCCCTTTAAGGAATGAAAATGCAGTTTCCATTTTGTGCCTGCCTTTTTCATGTTCAAAGCGCTTTAACTACTTCCCTCTTATCATTCAATTTAATTCACCATCTGTTCACCCAGGACTTAGTATTTTCAGCTGAGATATCAAAAGGAAGACCACATTAATCAAACATTAGTACTTTTGAAGCAAGTAAGATCTAGAAGAAACAGACATATAAATCATGAAACCTCGTTACTTATCACATTTTTCTTTAGTGCTGCCTGCAGGAATGCATGTGCTTTACAGGCTGCTGTATTATCCCAGGGTTTAAGGACTCAGGCTGCAGAGGCAGAATTAGATTTCCTTTGTGACATTAAGAGGACTCAGGTGTAACTCCTGGTTACAGCTACTAAGATGAAACCGGAATTAGTGCTATGTCAGCACATTTGCAACAAATCAAAGTAAGGTTAATAAATACACACAGGGAATAGTAAAATGAGGTCAGAAAAGGCATAATTAAAAGTCAAGCAAAAAAATGGCTACTTGTGAAAGTGTTGAGGCAATAGAGCAAATTACTGTCAAAAAAGGGCACTGTTAGATAAAACAATAGATCAGAATAGGTAAAGAATGAGAAACACTGAACTGCCGTTAAAAGAGAGGGGTGATCACTTCACAAGCAATTGTTTTCCACTCCAATTAACACAAGCATAATTTCTCTGACCTCTGTGTTCTGCTTGTCACTAAGTGGTTCAGAATCCTCTTCCTTAAAAGGTATAGGCTTACAGTTTTTATCATACAGGTTTTCTTTTACCAGATTTCTGTAACCAATTATCTAATGTTTTATCTAGTTTTCATTTAAATTTAATATAATTTATTTTGCCTGCGTATTGTCTCTTTACATAAGATTCCCCTTTTCTGGGACGCTTCTAACCTTTCCTGCTGAACAGGTCCTTCTTTCTAATATGTAGTATATTCAAGATCTTTCCTCAGACATTTTAAGAGCTCCACAATTTATCAGGATTGTTGTGTGAAAAGACGCTATGTTGCACATAAGAGTTTTTGTTGTGTGTCAAGAGGATGTATAAAGAAAATATCATCTGCAGTCCAACCTGCCTGTATTTACAGTGGAATAGGTTTGCTTATTTTTACACAACTTTCAACTTCTGCCAGACTTGGACATATGAGAAGCTGCTTTTGTTATTCACCGCATCTTGAGTGCCCTTCACGCCCTGAATTTGATTCTGTTTCTTTTGAGTTTGCTGCTGCCTCCATTAAGCTTTGTATGAGCTTATGTGGCACACTCAGCTCTCACCAGATGAGGTGCAGAGGCCAGGACAGAAAAAGGTTGTTTGATTCCAGATAGCGGTGCTTCTATATTTACCCACCAAAAACCTCTAGGTACAGTCCTTGAAAATGGTGGGCTTTCCTGTCCTCTGTCAAAAGTTCGTGACCTCTAGGATCTCACCCTGACTGCATGTGTGCCACAGCTCAATTAATTTCAGTGGACTTGTTTCAGATTTATGCTGCTGTTGGAGAGTGATTTGTTTAGATGTCTGTTATCAGGACTGATCTTAGGTATTCCATTCATTATAAATACAATTCTAGGAAAAAAATCTAATAAGTCAGGCTTGCTGATAGGTTGTTACTGTCTCCTGGCATTTAGATAATAGATGCAATTTGACAGTTTATGCCAAACATATTGCTATTTGCATAATAAAACCTTTAGTTTCTAGGGTCTAACTGGAGCTCATGGCTCACTGGATAGGTTGGCTGCCCAAATATTTGTGTTTTATTCATATCCATTACCAGAAAATTATAACTATTTCTCAACCCATACCTGCCAAGAAACAACTTCAAATAGTGGATTTTTTAGAAGACATTGAAGGTGTATTCATGCACACAGGATCTTCAAGGATTCCCTGTGGCAGCATTCCTTTGGCACCACATTTAAATTTTGCACTGGTTAATGAAAAGAAGTGTGAAAGATATGCAGAAGTTTTCTTGTATGGGAACCCAGGATTTCTCAACCAAAGCTGGGCTGTGTCACACAGTCACACAGAGGTCTCTCCTGGGCTGAGGCTCTTTGCAACATGACACAATGCAATGTGACAGATTCTTCTTTATGGGAGATGTGTAATAATTTCATGTCTTCAGAAACCAAGTGTAGGCTATTTGAAATGGCAAAAAAATGCCTTTCATTCTCATGCGGTCAGAAACAGTCTTAACAAGACCAGCAAGAAGCTGTGAATCCCAGACACCAGTTATACATTTGATACTCGTCAAGGGGTTAATTTATTTTAAAAAGGCTACTCTCACTAGTTGCTAGGTAACAGTGTAGTTCCCTCAGGCTTGTGATCAGCAAATGAATTTTTCTGATGATATACTGCTGCTCAACTGTTTATCTTGCTGCTGAAGCCAGCATAAAGGAGGACATTTTCTGAAACTCCTCATAATGGAATTAGGTTTTTTTGCCTAGTTTACTCATATATTTTTATTGAACCCTAATGTAATTTGTAGTGTTAATAAAAAGCTCATTTTCATAACTTATCCTGCATGCAAATATAGTTTTCCACTATTACATCTTAAACACCTTCAGTTTTAAATGATAATTGCTGTGAAAGCTGAAGCTTTAAATTTATTGCCTCTTCTACATGCTAAATTGATATGCAGAGTTGGGTCAG
The DNA here is from genome assembly GCA_025331215.1 of Actenoides lindsayi. Taxonomy (NCBI): domain Eukaryota; kingdom Metazoa; phylum Chordata; class Aves; order Coraciiformes; family Alcedinidae; genus Actenoides; species Actenoides lindsayi. The sequence goes on along the minus strand of WTSP01010741.1, from coordinate 15,348 downwards.
TGGGAGCTTTCTAGCCAAGGCAAGTAAAGAAAATAAGGAAGAGGGTTATGAGGAGCATAGCTATAGACTATGGATTTCATTTTCCTTGCAGTAGACATTGCACCAGAGCACAGGATTGAAGGCTGCCTGCTAGTGTCCTTGTTAAGAAAAAAGTGGTGCTGAATAGATTTCTACTAGGGTCAAGGGACTGCTAAGGAAGGTGCACAGGCCCATCTTCATAGACCTCATGGAGGATGCAAGCCTAGCAAGAGAGTCTGTAAAAGCAGAAAACAAGATTCTGTGTAATACCACATTTTCTACCTGTATAGAATTCAGAACGTTTCATCCTGTCTGTATTTACAATGTCCTTCATATCTTCCCATTCTCATAACACCTATAATTGTCCATTATATGAGTGAGAGGAAATAATGTCCAATTCTTGAGGTGTGCCATAAATTTTCACATCTCTGAAGAGATAAAACTACTGGCCTGCTTATACTGAGATAATCTTCCTGCCCTGCAAACTCATGTTGTGTTGTGTGTTGTAATGTAAATCAATGAGTTCCTACTGTGTCACTGGATGAATTCTTCCTGGAAAAAAAAATAATCTCGCATGAAATACTAAAAGCAGTTTCTTTGCCAGTTGATGCTGTGTGGATTCCTATATTTTGTGTATTATTGGTACAAACAAGTGCTTCTTGGGGAAAAAAAAGCCTGTCAGTTTTGTTTGTGTTCAAATTATTGCATCTCTTGCAGTAACAATCTCACTCTTTAAGAAAAGATGCTGTGAACTCAAACAAAACTTTTTTCTATGAACTGACATGGTGACAGAGTTTGTTACCATATTACTGTCAATGACAATGAGGAGCCATTGCAGAAGTAGTTTGAGGCTCTGGTGTTGTCATGGGTGTCTCTACTAATATAAGGCTGCTTCTGCCTTGTGCAGGGTGTGATGGCTCTTTGGCTGTGTTCCTGTGCTGTTGGTATCCAATTATGGGATGAATCAAGGTGACATATAAGCTATGTGTTGAGGCTGCAAATAAGATTGTGCTGAGGTTAGACATTCAATAAAAAGATAGTCTGCAACAAGGTTATCATGTGATGTGCATCAATCTGGGGTATGACTGTAATGGAGTAATTAATCTTTAAGAATCTGCATCCAACAAGAAGAAAAATTACTCTAACTAGGAAGAGTGTATATTCAAATATCTTTTGTCAGTTTGGATAGAGACAATATTTCACTCAAAGAGAAGACACCAGAATTCATTTTATCCCACAAATGTATACAAGAAGGAAGGAAAAACAAACAAATAAAAAAACCCAACCAGCCAACCAACAAAACAAACCCCAAGATATTGAACAGTAATGGCAGTGAAAAAGCTTTTCAATGAAACGTTTAGTAGATGAATCACTGTAACTAGCAACTAGGTCATGTTGAAAGAATTATTCTACCAGCAAAAAGCTGTTCCTCATTTGAGGTTAAACTGGCAGGAAAGCTTAGTAGGTCAGTAGGATACCCTAAGGGGCAACGCTGACCATCCAGAATGTTAATGGTCAACCTGATTTCCTAGAACTGTGGAGAAAAAATATCAAGGGGCAGTACTTGAAAAAAACCTGAAGACTAGAGATGACCAGAAGAATATCTTCTAAATATACTTTTAACTAATGGAAAATACCTATTTATTGTTAATGTTTAATGGCAGGACTCTTCATTCCTCCACTCTTAGAGAAACAAACCGGAAAACTTTCAAATGGAAATAAAGGGGCCTTATTTAAAAGCTGACTGTAAACAGTAGGTTTTGTCCTGTGGGAATTCCACGGTTTGAAAATTTAGTTTCATGACAACTGGATGAAGTCCAAGTTTTGAATTTTGTATCAAGACCTCATTTTTACACAAGTAATTCAAACAAACAAACAAAACCCAAAACAAAGCAAAACCCTGACATGACAGAATATTCTGTTATATATATATACACATATATATATATATATATAGGCCAAACATTTCATTCTGCATTTGACTTTTTCTGTTTACAGCCATAAGCATATTTGGGGAAGGTGGTAGACTAGTCTTTTCTGAGGAGAAATATGAATCCTTGTGAACACACTGGTTTCTGAAGTAATTGGTTGTCTGATAAACACTATGTTTGCATAACCTTTAAAATACAGGTGAAGTTCCTTTCATATTTCTGTCAGCTGCTGCTCTGTCTGTTTCATCAACAGCACTAGAGACTGGGTCATGAGGTAAAAGGCAAGGAACTGGTAGATGTTCAATGTATCATCTTTTCTTTACGAAACTCCTTGTCATCATTCCTTATCACAACAGATTGCATAAAACACTCAATTATTCTACTTAAACTGCCATTATAATCAAGAACTGTTATTAAAAACATTTACTTACATAATCTTTCTGTGTTGTTCATTCCCATTTTTCCAAAGGTATTTCAATTTGAACCTTTACCTTTGACACGTTTTCCTTTCTGATTTTACCTTAACAGTGACATGTTTCCTAATGTTAAGAATGGCACTGTTTGCATCCAGAATTAGAGTAAGGCTTTCTACTGTTGCAAAATTATGAAAACAAAGGCATTCATTAAGTTGGGAAATTTGTTAATGGATTCAAAGGCATAGACCAGAGGAACTCTGTTTAGAGTCTTATCCTGGCTGGGTAATATCCACATGTCTTTGACACATGATGACTGCATGTTGCCTGTGGTAAGTTAATTGGAAATCTCAGTCACATTCACACAGGACTTCAGCTTCTGGCTTTTTATTTTAATAAATGGTCATTCTTAAAACTGGCACCATTATAAGGTTGACTGCTTGAGTCCACTGTCATAGAAATGCAGGCATAGACACCTTGATGCTCCCAGGGGTCTCTTGCCTGAAATCACTTATATCTCATTGATACTGTGGCTGGTTCTTTGTCTGTTCCAGACCTAGACCCACCATAGTTCAGATTATACAACACAAAAACACAGGGGTATAGTCAGAACTGGATCAAAACAGAGATCACTCAGTAACCCTTCCCAGGCAGTGTCCATTAATGGATAACTTAGGAATTTATATCATAATATTGAAAGTGTGCAGTATTGAAGGAAGGAGGATCTGGCAATTGGTGACTGAGGAACTCCCTGAAATGGAGGTTGTGTCTAATAACCACCCCTGAATTTGTCTGCCCTTGATTTTTCTAATCCCACTCTTACTCTAAGTACTTGATATTTGAGGATGATTGATTCCCTGGCTTAGCTGTGTGTTATGTTTCTTTTACTTGTTTTAAGCTTGCTGAGTGATAACTCTCTCCTGTTCAGCTTCTCCTTGCCTTCTTGTCCATTTTTTTAGGACTGAAGGGTCCTGGTGTACTTGGATTAACGTACAGAAACATGAAATTGTTGTACTCTTCTGGTCATGCCTGTTACTCAAATCCTCTATCTTTTATACTTCTACTATGTGTTTTAGACCTGCATGTAATGTTCAAAATGTGGGAATGGCAGAGTTTGTACAGTAATATAATGATGTTTTCCAATTTATTCTCTACCACTTTCTTAACATTCCCTAGTTAATTATCCTTTGGCATCCTACATGCTTTTATAAGCACAAATGAACATGGTGCTGACGTTTTCAGAGAATGATTCTAAATTCTCTTTCACCTAGAAGCTGTGATTTGAAGCCCATCACTAGGTATTTGTGATTATATTTGATTTTCCCAGGAGGCTGGTACTGAATTTCACTTAATATTTTGTTACACAGCCAGTCAGCTTTAGATTAGACTATCCTGAACAGTTTACTATTATGAAAAAAATTCCTTATCTTTGTATTTGACCTCTTTTCATATCCTTTCGGGAATATATTTGACAATATAGTTACCCATGCTCAATGTTGGGAACTCTACTCAAAATTTGCTTTCATTAGGAAACTTTTCCATTTATAACTATGGTGACAGTCATAGAAAATGCATAGAAAAACAATGAATCTGATCCTTTTAATGCAGTTTGAATGATTTCTACTTGATCCAATTCCTTTCTACTTAAAAGGAATCTGTCTCTCTACAGCTGTTAGCTTAATGTTTTTACAGCATGCATACATATAGAGACAAAAATAGCTTTGAAGATTTTCTTTATGCTTATTAGCTGGAATAAAAATACTGAAGAAAGGTGCAGGTAAAAAGGAAATGCCTGCAGCATTTGTGTAATGAATGACATTGCAGCAAGGCCACTACAGCACATCACACTTATTTATGGATATGCAGCCATCTTTTCATTTCAGAGGAGATTCAGCTAAGTATAGTGAATTTGTTCTTCACTTCCTGAGTCAGATGCAAGCAAAATGCATGCAACACACTCCAAATAGCCTGTTTTAGAAAGTCGTTTTGATGTTCTCTTGTTATGAATGAAAAAGTATATTATTATGACCACGATTTATTTAAACCAACACAGTTATTTAAGGTATGATGTGGTTTTTTAATGAATTTTTAGAACTCTTTAAGTGAGAAACCTCAGGCAAAACAAAGAAAGTTTAACTTGGTAAGATCCTTCACAACACTTCAGAGAAACAGCAATCTTTCAAATAATTTTCATAACCAAATTGAAGGTTAGTCTAGAATAGAATGGCTGGCAATAATTGAGCTTTATTTTATGAAAGTAAAGGTTAGAAAACAGGACTGAATTAGATTTTTTTTTTTTATAAAATGTACATCTTTCTGAAAATAGTGATTCTATTAATGGAAACAGAAAAAGGAGAGACTCTTGTAAAAAAAATTGTTTTGAATTTTCAAAACCCACTGAAAGGTAATGCAACTCAACAGCATTTTACGAGAGAATGAAGAAATGAAAAGTAATGTCAGTCTGAGAAAATCAAGTGTTATATTTTTAGAAAGAAACTTGTCTGAAGAAGTTGAACAGAGATGATGCAAATTGCTTTTGCCTCTGGACTTGAAACTCATATTGCCTGGGTCTGACCAATAGAAAGTATTTTGCTACTTCTTTGTATAAGTTTATCACTATTCCTCTACGACAGAGATATTGAAAAAGTGCTCTTTACTGTATCCTCATCTTTAAAGGTGTTGAGATCTTTCATTTGTGTGAATCAGCCACGTTAGTCTTTATACTGAGCCAGTGCAACACAACAACTCATATACTGTGGCTATTAGAATCTTTTACCCGTGTCTACATAGAATAGTTTTGGCTAGGAAAAACCTTTAAGGCCATAAAGTCCAACCGATAACCCATCATATCACCACTAAACCCTGTCTCTAAGCACCACATCTACAGATTTTTTACATACCTCCATGGATGGTGACTCCATCACTTCCCTGAACAGTCTATTCCAGTGCTTTACAACACTTTCAGTGAATAAATTTTCCTTAATATGCAACCTAAACCTCTCTTGGTGCAACTTGAGACCGTTTCCACTTGTCCTATCACTTGTTACTTGGGAGGAGAGACTGACCCCCACCTGGGTAGAACCTCCTTTTGGGACACTGTAGAGAGCAATAAGGTCTCTTCTCAGCCTTTGTTTCTCCAGGCTGAACAACCCCAGCTCCCTCAACCTCTCCTCGTAACACTTGTGCTCCGGTCCCTTCACCATCTTTGTTGCTCTTCTTTTGGACATGCCCCACCACCTCAGTGTCTTTCTTGTAGCAAGAATCAAAAACTCAATTATTTCATGATCACTGTGCCCTAGACAGCCTCCAGCCATCATATCACCCACCAGCCCTTCTCTGTTCACAAAGAGAAGCAAGTCCAACAGGGCATCTTCCTTGGTAAGTTCACTTGCCAGCTGCATCAGGAAGTTATCTTTGACACACTGTAGGTACGCCCAGGACTGTTCCCTCTCTTCTTTGTTGTATTTCTAGCACATTTCTGGGAAGTGGAAGTCCCCCACAAGAACAAGAGGCAGGGATCATGAACCCTCTCTCAACTGCTCATAGAGTATTATTTAATCAGTCTCATCACCCTGACTGGGTGGTCTGAAACAAACACCCACCACACTATCTGCCTTGTTGGTCTTCCCTTTGATTCTTACCTGTAAACACTCAACCCTGTCATCTCCATCATTAAGTTGTAGACATTAACATTCTTCCCCAATATAAAGGGCCACGCCACCACCTTGCCTTCCTCACTTACCCCTCTGAAAATTTGATAGCCATCAATTGCAGCACTCCAATCGTGAGAATTGTCCCAACTCATTTCCATGATGGCAGCTGTATCAGTTTTCTCTCTGCATGGTGGCCTCCAGTTCCTCCTGCTTGTTGCCCATGCTGCATGCATTGGTATAGGTGCACTTTGTCTGGGCTGATGGTCCTGCCACCTTCTTTGAGGAAGAAGCCCCAGTTCCCAACAGATGGTTCTCAGATGCTTCAATAGTTACCAGCCTATCAACTCTGGTGTCTTTGCTGCCACATGGATCAGCATCCCCCACCTCCACTGAGATAGTTGAGTGCGAGACCTCATCACCACACTGCCCCACAGCTACTGCCAGGCCGCTCCAGGCTCCTCTCTAGCAAGCCCAGTTTCATCCCCTTCCAGTCTAGTTTAAAGACCTTCCAATGAGCCCCATGAGCTCTTGCCCCAGGAGCCTTCTCCCTCTTTGAGACAGGCGTTCCCCATTTGCTGTCAGCAGGCCTGAGTTCTTGTAAAGCAGCCCACGGTCAAGAAACCAGAATGCCACCCATGGCACCAGCCTCTGAGCCACGTGTTAATCAGGTGTCTTGTCCTGTTCCTTTCCATATTCTTCCTGCCACTGAAGGGCTTGAGGAGAACACAACCTGTGCTCCTGATCCTTCAACCAATCATCCTTGTGCTCTGAAGTCCTTTTTAATCACTTTTGGACTTCTGTCCACAATTTCATCCCCACTGACCTGCATAACCAGTAGTGGGTAATGATCAGAGGGCGGTACCAGACCAGGGAGTGTCCTGGGGATATCTCTGACCCGGGCCCCAGGGACGCAGC
>WTSP01010740.1:0-28529 GCA_025331215.1 Actenoides lindsayi | reverse complement strand
AAAGAAGAAACAAAAAAAAAGAAGAAAAAAAGAAAGAGGAAAAAAAAAAAAAAAAAAAAAAAAAAAAAAAAAAAAAGGGGGGGGGGGGGGGGGAGAAGGGACAATCTCTACAGACTCAGCTCTCCAGCATGCACCTGAACCTTGGTGCTCTAGAAGAACCACCACTGTAGTTGTTCCTGAGGACAGGACTTACTTCCTGGCAGTACTGGAGAATCCCTTCCTTCGTCCCGATGCAGGTCTTGGTGCCAGAGGGGTCAGATTCCCACTTTCCATTCTGCACATTCATGTGCATGTTGAGTTTCCCACAGAACATGGCGATTTGAGGCTCTGCCAACAACCCTGCATTTCCATCAGCAGGCACCTGAAAGGAGAAGAGAAAAGAGAAAGGAAAGGAAGTTTTTATCTCACGTCTGAAATTTCAGTCCATCTAAAGCAGGAACAGCAAAAGCAAGCCTGAACTGAACTGTAGGCTTACCCATCCACAGAAGCAAAGTTTGAAATTGTTTGATTCAGGCAGATTTGAGAAATGTAATCATGGTCTTCATAGAAATCCAGAACACAATAGTGTAACACAGAGCTGAAATCCAACCAAACTGTTTTGTAGCCCAAAATTATCTTATCAACACAGAACAATGAGCATACTTGGATCACAATTACAGAAAGTTAACTTTCCAAACATACTTGGTGTACTGAGGGCGAGGGGTTCACTAACAATCAACAAAAGAGTAAGAAGCTTTCCACAAGCATTTCCTAAAAAGTGTATTTTCTCAAGACTCTTTCTAGTTCATTCAATTTTATCATGCCTTAAGACGACAGTAGGTTAAAAGCAGTAGCTTCTACCTAAGCTTTGTCTCAACTGAAACTTAAAATGCAGTCCTATCAAAATGGGACTGCTAAAGGCTTAGCTCACAGCAAAGCGTTACAAAATACCACCTACCCAAACAAGCGTTAAAATACTCAAGCTTAAGACAGGCCAGCCAAACCTTCCTCCTCATCTCCTGCAGGCATGCTGCCCACAGCACTCAGACCCACCCAGCAGCCTCCCTCCTTGAAACACCCAAGTGTTGCTGAGGTACAGAGCAAAACGTAGACCTGCCCTCAACAATTTCCCAGTAAAATGCAATTCTGGAACACCTGTGAGCTTCCTACTCACATTAGTAAACCAACTTAACCCTCTCCCCCAAGCCTCCCATGGACCATAGCATAACAGCAAATCAAGAGCTCTTTCTTTGAGCCATCTGCCCATGAGTATAGCCAGCCTCAGAAGCTACAAGCTGAAAGTACTCGCTTCAGCTGTAGCATCTGAGAAACACAGAGCAAAGATAAGTTTCCTTTTTGGGTTAGGTTCCTCAAGAGCGGCTCTCCGCTGCCTCTCAAGCTCCAAGGGCGAGCCTGTCACATTTGAGGTACAGCAGAGTATGCAATTAGGTTTAAACACCTATTTTTAACTTTTCATCTTTTAGCTACACAACATCTCAAGGGGAAAATTAAAAACATATTAAAAAGTTCATGGTGAAACTGAAGGAAGAGGAAAACTGTCTTACAAGAGGTACGCAAACCCTGTATCTTAGTTCCACCACTCTTTGTTTAAACAAACAAAAAAACTTCATGAATCTTATATGCCCACAGTAATAAAAAAATATCACATGAAGAAACATTGCAGGAGTCAATATCCAACTACCCTAACACATAAGCTTAGCATTGTGAGTTAAAATAGCACAAATAAAACAAGGGGTCTTTTTTGTTTCTTTGCTTTATTACTGTATTTTTTTTTTAGAAAAGGAGAGAACATTTATTTTCCTGCCTTCTTTAAAATATTAACATGTTACCACAATTTAGGTTTAAAAAAACCCAAACAAACAAACCGACAAAACCACAGACTTCCTTTTACTATCTGAATTTCTCTTTTGCTGTGGAGTAAGCTCTATGTTTTAATAGTTAATCATAACTGTCCTTCCACTGGGTAATTAGAGAATTTTCCAATAACTGGGATGACACCTTGTCTGGCTTGTCTTGATCAGTAAAACTATCACATGCTTATTCCTTACATCTTCAGGAACTCTGGAGAGCAGCTCAAATGTGACACATAACAAATACTTGCAAACAGTCCTCCAAATTAATGATTTATTTTTTTTTCCTTTACAAATGCAACACAACCTTACCAAATTTTCAATAAAAATAGAAGCAAGTAATTCCACAGGTGACATGTGTGAATGTGAATTCTATTCACAGTCAGCTCTTCCAACTGAGAACTCTATTAAATTAATAAAACACACAGCAGTCATACTGTGGCAGATTTAAATTTTTTTTTTCACTCAAAACCCTAAGTTGTGAATTTATGGAGCCTTTGCCTCATGGCTTTATAATAGGGAGCTTTCTGGTATTTTTTTGTCTTAGCTAGGAAGACGGCTAAAGTTGGGGCGAGGGGGAATAAATAAATGTGTCCATTTACTTGGAGTGCTATCAATGTAACTCCTAACAACCTATGACTGTCTCCTTAAAATCTCATTGCCTTCAGAAAAGACATGACATCCCCCAGCTTAATGAAATCACCAGAGCAAGTCATGATCACATTTAGCTTTCCATATTTTGAGTTTACAGGGCCATACTAATGAACTGCTCGGCATAGCACTTCATCTTATTGATTAGGACAGCTAAGTGTTTCTAATCATAAAGAAATTCCAGAGTAATTAACAGACACTGTAAACAGAACTAAAGCATTTAGGTCACAACCATGAATAATTCAAATAAAAGTGCCCAAGTTGAACCCTGGTAGAATGTCTTAAAGCAAGGATAGTAGGTTAGTGGATTTGTCTGTTACATCTCCAGCTAAGATGCAACACTGAGTTTTCAAATTAACTTTTTGTAAGCAACCAGAGTGGAAATAGCAGATTTTTTAATTTTTTTTTTAAAGGCACATGAAATTATTTAATATCTGAAGGCAAGTGCTTGCTACCAACTGTGTAGTCCTTGTGTTTTAAACAGAAAGCCTCTCATCTTCAGGACTAAGCAGACATTTTATACATTGCATCTTCAGCGTGGTACCTGTTCAGTTTACAAAGTTAACAGGAGAATAGACTCATTGGTCTCTCCCTCCTCTTTCTATAAAATATGCCTCTAATCCAAGACTTCTGCTATCTGACATTTAATTTGTGAAGAAAGCAAGTAGCTGATCTGCTATGGCACTTTTTTCTGATGGAAAATGGATCCAGTTTGTCAAGAAATTACTCTTGCTGCACAATCCACAGAAACAGACAATGTCGATGAAGGCTTTTCTGCACAGATGATGGTCAAAACACAACAGTCAAGCCCTAGGAGAAATTTTTAATTATTTTTTTTTGAAGGAGGTGGGGGTTTTGTTACAACATCTGACCTTGGCTTTACCTGTCCTACACTTAGAGCTTCCGATGGGCCTTTTAGTGAGCAAGACCCTCCTCTTAAGAGTGCAGGACTAAATTATTTCCCTTCACTCCATTCCGCAAGCATGTGCTTCACAGCACTGTTACTTCCATTTTCCCAAGAGTGACATCACAAACACAGTGACTGACAGTGATTCTAACATAAAAAAAAAATTTTAAAAAATCAATTTTTCAGATCATTGGCCAAAAGCCTGCAGCTACTGCACTAAGCTATACAGTGCAATGTTCTCATCAACACATTGTTTTCCTCTGCAATCAGACTACGACACAATTCACAAAAAAAGACCCAAAAGCTGAAATCCATAAATTTAAACATCCATTCTTGGCCCAAGCTCACTAATTATGCTAAATAACAGCTAGTTAAGAAGAATATTTCTAACATCAAGTTTTCCACTTTCTTGCCATTTCCTCTATGCAGGCCTCCACGGCAAGCCTACATAACACAGCCTTTTGTCGAGTTTACTGAACAGAAGAAAGGAGCAAATGAAAACTTGGCAGAAACACGCATCACGCTGCCCCTCCTGCCAGTGCCCCACCACTGAACACAGGACCATTCCCAAGATACCTGCTAAAAAGGGTGCCTGAAGATATCAGTCCTCATAGCCTTGGTTTTATGGGATTTATTTTAATCCGGGGGACATTCCTAAATCAAGAACACTAAGACAAGTGATGAATTCAAGAAAACATTGTTGACGTTGAGTTTTATAAGAGTGATGGATTGAGAGAAGACAACATGAAGCCTCTCAGGCTTCCTTTGGTCTGGAGTCTGGTCCAACACTTACTGCCTGTGCCTCCTCTCTAACCTGGGGGTCTCCCATCCACACAAATCTGAGTTTTATAAACACTTCAGTAGCTCCTTATGTTTTAAAAAAGCTCATTATGATTAAGTAATCCTAAGCTGATACGGCCTGCATACCTATTTCCAACCTTGCATTGTAATTCTGCTCACATGTTCAGCGTGGCATCTCTTGATAGGAAAAAGCGGAAAAAACCTGTAGGCAAGGGACAGTCTAACAAAATTACTGCATACCATTTCATCTCTCATGTGAACATTGAGAAGCGTTCACCTCCAACATGCTCACCTGCCCGTCTTGTGGGTTTACACAGATCTTCCACCTTCAGCTCTTACAGCAGCCTCTGCCACAGGCTTTTGCCCCTCCCAAAGTTAACAGCTCGGAAGACTAAGCATTGCAAACTTTTCCAGCTGATGTACTGAAAGTACCTCTAGGCTATGCTGCCATTAGAAGTACAAGGCTTTACCCAACACCGAAACTATGTTTTTGATAAGATGGCGCTAGAAAAGCTGTCAAGGGAATGAAAGGTGTGCTGCAAACTGCTGGCGACCATCATGAGATCTCCAGGTAAGAGACTGAAAATGTCACTTATGTATTGAATATCTCACACAGAGAAAGAAACAACTTTCTCTTAAGCCCTTTCTCATCAAATTTGTCTTGAAGACCTCAAGCATCATGGCACCCTGGAAAGAAATACAGTTGGGTTTTCTCCCGAAGGACTGTATCATGATGACGACTCCCTATCATAGCAAAGCCAAAAATAAAAGACTAACTTATCTGAAATAACTAATTTCCAGAGAGGTCTCTAGTCTGCACAAATTACTGATAAATAAGAGTTGATTAGGTTTTATGTTATTTTAACAGAGACGTCCAACAACAGTTTCACCACAAAGGGGACTGAACAATAGTATTCTGGTGCCACTTCTTTTAAAACACATACACTTAGATAAAAAACAACTCAAAAAAGGCAAGAGTGAAATAAGAGTAAAACTAGATGCAGTGATCAGTGATTTGTGCCACACATGCTGTCATAACATTTCAGACACATTAATTCATGAATCACTGGTCACATCAAAGGTATATCCAGCTAAAACAAATGAGCTGGTGAATAATTTTATGTATTGCTGAAGTTTTCTTCACAGCTAATGGTTTAATTCATTTATATTCATTCCCTGCCAAGAAAAATTACCTGTATTTCAATGTAATTAAATAATCTAGAGCACCGATCTACAGAGCAAAGTAGCTTCTATACAGTAATGCTGAATAACATAAAAACTACCATCCAGTTTGTTACAATAATGCCAGTAGTGGCAAATATCTCCTTGACTAATCCTAAAGCTCTCCAGCAGATTAGTCTCCCAAAGAATAACTCATGCGACACAAATTACATTAGCAGCAACTATTTGCTTTATTAGTATTCTGCAAAAGTAAAGCATATTAACAGACCTGTAATCACATATTTTGTCTGCTTTGCATATGACCTCAAAAAAGTAGCAGGTGCTTTTTTTTCTACCTCTTGAAAAATCATTAAATAACAGTTAGACCAATTAGCACGTGGTCTCAAGGCAGCTACAAAAGTTATGCTCAGGTTTTCACATTACATTCAGTTTTCAAAGACCAATTCAAACACTATTCTCACCACTTTTACAAGACATTTGGATCAGAGATCGATATCTAGAACGGGAACTACCTAAATTAAAAAAATGGCAACTACTGGACCCTGAAAAAAAATGACCTCAACTGATCAAACACTATTTAGAGCTCTATGTAAATACATTAGTCTAATATGTCACAAGACATCAATCACCAGCCTGACATTTTTGATATAGAAACAAGAATTACTAAACTTCTATGCATTTTTTAATTATGAACTTGCAAAAGTTTTGGAAAGAAAGGATGCATGGCCATGGTAATGCCCAACACTGACAGAAGCTTCACCCTTAAAGAGTTTAAGCATTGCAGAATTGTCTTCCAGCCACAAGACTCCTTTCACCTCCAGTTCTGCACATCTTCCTGTATGTTCCTCTGCTACATTTCCTTCTTATGAGTAGCTAAATGCTGAACTGATTACAGTATTATTTGACAGTAAAGAAATTTAACATACCTTTCAAGTATAGGCTTTCAGTGTTTTGCCTTCTCTCAAAGAGAAGTACAATAATAACCCATTCTTTAGGTGAGGGTATTAAAAAGAAAATCCACTCATCACTAAAAATTGGGATCAGAAGACAACGCTGTAAGAAAAAGCCCATCGAGTATCTAACTGCTTAGTGTTTATAACTACACTGGATAAGGAAAGAAGAGGGGCATAATCCAGCTGTTTTCCCATCAGATAGTGTCAAACAAATATTTACAAACATGACCAAATTAGGACAAAACAAGGTAAATCCTGGCAAAACCCATACGAATTATGTTCTTAATTACTGAAGCCTGTCTGAAAATAGGTGTCTCATGGTATTTTTCCATTTGTTTTGACAGAGAAAAAAGTCATTCCAAGCATTTATTTGATGTTAAAATGTTGACAAATAAAATACAGAAAAAAAAAAGTATCACAAGCATTGAAAGACTAGGAAAGACTAAGAGGAGAGGTGCAAAGGGTATTTAGTGCATTCATGCACTCCATGTCCACACAGCATGCTGGATGCCATTGATATCATTTCAAAGACACTCAAAGGGGATTTTGGCAGCAGAGTAGAGGACTGAAGGAAGCTTATCTATTTACAAAAATTTATAAAGTAATACTTTACCTTAACAACGACAAAAAAAGTGTTCAGAGTTTTTCAGCTCATTACCACTTCATCTTAACATGAAAAGGCCTTTTCCTATCAAACACTATTATTTAAGACAGAAAGCATTTCCATATCCCCATCCACTTTTTCATCATTGCTTCCTACAGGTACAAAAGTAATTAGTGTATTTGTTAATAGTTCTTCATAATCCTTATTTCAACAACAAGTACCGGCTTTATGCACAAGTAAATTTATACTCAGAAAACGTAGGCTGCCACATTTTACCCTCAAGAGGTTCTCCATCGAGGGACCAAAGAAACACAGCTTCACTCCAGATAGTTCCACTACTAACTTGTAATTAAGGACTACAACGTAATATGAAAACAAGTATCAGACCTTGTATTAAACATTGAAACATCAAAAAAAACCCACCACATTCCCCAGAGTCCCTAAAACAGCTTCTATAATTTATGTTGGTTTATTCTGCAAACACTAACCTGAAGCCACTTTCATAATCCTTCAAAATGTATTTAATTTGTATTAATTGCTTCATTTGCAATTACTTTTCAGGAGAGGACTTACATTAACAACCTCCATATCTACAACTTACTCAAGAACAAACAAACGCTCTCCTTATTTTAGGAGATTAAAATAATCCCTCCCTGCTTTCCATTTTTAATGCTAACACCAGTTCCAGCCCTTCAACCAAGAAGTAAACGACAACAGACTTAAGGTTGAACAACTTCTGCTAACAATAAAAATCAAAAGGTGGTTCAAATACCGTGAAGAATTAAGCATACACAAGTAACATGCCACCCTTCCAACCCACGTCTGGGCTTCCTCCAAACTTTTATACTGCAATTCAGGTTGAAATTTGAGGTTTCTCACTAAAGTAGCACCAATTTGCATGCAAAGCAGTTTTCTTCTTCTATGACTATCAACAAAATTTTTAAAATTCTATCTTTTTAAGTGGGGCTGCTCATAGTTGTTTTTTTCCTATAAAAAACAGAGACAAAAATAAAATGAGTGTAAAAGTACTCTCTGCTTGGCCGTACACTTTTAATGGGCAAAACATGAGATAATCTTGTTATACTCCAGTGAAAAGACCAAGTTTCTTCCACTGGACTACGTCTGGTCTGCTGCCCCTGACAAGTGAAGATCACTGCTCCAGTCCAGAAGTATACAGTTCAAACCAGGCAAATGACATGCTAATATAGGCTTGTGTCACCAGATTAAAAATCCATGGCTTCCTGCCTGTTGGTTAACCATCAACTTTACAGCAGGAGTGTAACAGAATACAGACTGCTAGATTTCCTATTTAAACCACAGAATACAAGTTCTCCTCCTAGTTTTATCAGCTATCTTAAGTGGAACACAAATGCTTTAAAGATTTTACATTTAAAAACCTGCTCATGCAGACAAGTAATGCATAAAATCTCTTCCTTTCTTGTAAGTTTAATCAGGACACAAAACATAAAAACAAAGCAGCCAAATTAAAAAAGGAGGAAATACCAAGTTACGGTCTCCCCACAAGTTAAAAATGGCTGTTTGTCAAATCCAAGGAAAATTTTCTGTCTCCCAACTTCTCCTTAGAGACCAATATAGTATTACAAGAGTAAGAGGTTGTCAAAGTCAACATGAATAATTTAGAAACAGTGTTTCATTGTATAATGTTAATATAGAAACAGCAGCATCAATTATTGTTGTCAACAGCCTACAGAAATAGGTCAAAAAAACATTTTACCTCTCAGTAAAATTACTCAGTACAGTTGCTCCCTCCTGGAAGACAAATGTTTCTGGGAAACCGTAATGAAAAGGTCTATGTCCCTGAACTAAAGAAAACCCTGGGAAGGCCCACACCATCTTTAGAAAAAGCCATCAGCTTTAGAGAAGCTCAAACACTCTGTGAAAGAAAAGGCACCCCAAAATTTGGTTGAGAAACACTCCATTAAAAAGCTCCTGGAAAACCAGAGATGTTTATTTGCCCTTTACTATAACCTATTTAATTCAAGTGTAAATGCTTGTGTGCAATGCTCCTGGCCTATCTGTAAATAGCGATGCCAAAAAGACAACAGCAGCTCAAGGATCCCCTGCTCCACAAATATATTAAAAGCAAGTCTGTCTCTCCAAGGCTGCAGAGGAAGCAAAAGTTTTCTCAAAACTATCTTCTGGCAGCCAATCATCATCTTCACCCATACCCTTCACAAAGTCCTAAGGCATATGCTGTATTTACTCCATACGTCTGTTTTAACACTTCCCTGTTGTCACATTCCAAATCCCAGTAGGATGCTATCTGAACCCAGTCCCAAGCATCTGTCTACTCTGAAATCAAAATAGGTATCAAAACCAAACCAAAAACATGCCAGAACTAAGGGCTGAGTTTACAAGGCTACCTCATGGAGCAACTGGGAGGTAAGTGCTCCCCTCCCCAAAGAAATGAGTGACCCAGCACTCAAGTATTTACAAGAGAATTGCAAGACTTCAGCAGAAATTTTGCTATCCTATCCATAATGGTAAACAGACCTGCATATGCACGTGTGAACACCCACACAGGAGAGAGGAAGGATTTCCCCAGCTAGGGCCCCTAGACATGCTAGCAAGCAATGAAGAGGACCACAAGAACAGCAAAAGCCTAGCTCATCTGCAGAGCCTATCCAGCTTCACCATGCAAGTATTTCCGTGCCCCCAGAAGAGAGATTAAACCCTAAAATTTGCTACAAAAATCAACATCACTGAATGTGGTCACAAATGTGAGGAAAGTATGAAGAGGAGAGGGCAAGGAGCAGTATTCCTAGCAAGTCAGGTAAGGTAGATTTTTGTGTCAGCTACGTGAACATAATAAAAAGACATCTGCCTGCCAACTAAGTGCAGTGTCAAGAGCTTCTTACCCACCACCACCACTGCAGAGCCCTGTACCTGCAACATGTCCTCTTCCAAAAAAACTCCTAAACCACACACTTCCTCTACCTTCAAGTGGAGTACTTCAATTTGTGAAGGTCCTTGAATGCAGCCAGAGGAGGGCAAAGCTGCTGGTGAAAGGGCTGGAAGGAATGTCCTGTGAGGAGTGGCTAAGGACTTTGAGCTTGTCTAGTCTGGAGAAAAAGAGGCTGATGAACAACCTCATTGCTCTCTGCAGCTTCCTGAGGAGAGGGGAAGTGGAGAGGAAAGTGATGGTCTCTTCTCCCTGGTATCCAGTGATAGAATGCGTGGCTGATGCCCCAAGGCTGACAGTGTTTAAGAGGCATTTAGACAATGCCCTCAATAATATACTTTAACTTTTAGTCACCCTTGAAGTAGCCAGGCAGCTGGACTAGATGATCATTGCAGGGCCCTTCCAATCAAAATGTTCTATTCTACTCTAACCGCTGTAACTTTGGTTACAAGCAGAGCAGCAGTGCAAGCAGTTTGATATGCATGATGACATACATCACAAAAGCCAGGGAGGGACAACAGCAGGAACGAACACAACACGGACAGACCCAACCATATCTCTCTTGGAGTTGAGTGCATAGTCAAATTTATGGATTTTGCAGTTAGTCGTCAATATAGCAGCAACCGAAAACCTTCACACCGATCAGGTCACCCCAGTTTGCAGGCATCTCCACATGCTTTAGTCACATTTTATTATAAAAACTGCTGGTTTGGCAGGAAAAAAAATGCTGACAAGCAGGCTGACCTTCAGGAAGCATTAATTCTAAGGGAGCACCAACTAACACTTAACCTGGGGCAGGGGGAGGGGAAAAAAAAAAAATCAAAATCAAGATATTATAAGCCAAATAATAAGTACATTAAGAAGATGGAAGTGGAAAAAAAAAATCATGAAATCTTGCTCCCAAGCTGTTAATTTAATTTTTTGAAACGATCTTTGGTCATTTACATGACTATATGATGTGTTGATTAATAGCAGCAGGGTAAACAAGGAACAAAAAAAGAAAAAAGAAACAAAAAAAGAAACAAACAAGCCCAAAACAAACATAAGAGGGAAAAGAAGAGTCTCGTTCACAAGAACACAACAGACTAAAGAACTATTCCAAGCTCAGTAATAACTTTTGGGTTCCTACTGTACCCATGAAACTCATTCCCGTAAAACTGAAACGGTAAGGTGAGAGGAAGTATACAAAAAAAAAAGCTCTAAATAAGATCTAGTTTTCATTTATATTAAAGCTCTTTTTTCTTGCAAGAGGGTACCCTAAGTTGATATGAGTTATATTTTAAACCTACTTCAACGCATGTGTACCTGGGAAGGATGTGAAAAGGAAAATCACGATATGCAAAGCCAGACTCAACACCATGAAACTAAGATTATATCTGTCAGGTCAAAAATTGAGGAACAATCCTAGTTCAACAAATTTGATAAACAAGTTAACATTAGAGCAATGTCAGTTTCTCAAATGAACTATATCACTCAAATGTCAGTGCTCTGTAATTTATTGACTTATTTTTAAGCAGAATAGCAGTCTTCAGTTATCAGGGATTCATCTGAAGTAGCTGTTAACTTTAAGACAGCTTCACATCTCATTCATCCCATTTCCAGCAACTCATTCACTTCAGCATCTCAGGGAAGAAGAATTCTTCTGTATGGTATCATTGCTCCTTTTTCATGCTATTTATTTTCTCAACATTTCCTGCTAAAACTGGCTGCAAAAGGACTCCTTGTAAGAGGATCCTATTCCATCTGAGGAATACTTACATCTTACCATCACTCCATAAAAATTATCAGTATTAAACCTCTCACACAACTGTATCTTTAGAAGCATTCTGAAGAAGGAAGAAAGGAAATAAGTTATTTAAATCACCTCTTTGGCACTCTTGGTATTTTTTTTACATCCTATATGGGCAAATCAGCAGACTTTGTTTACAGTACAGTCCAGGAACAGATGACAATATGATTTCAAACACCTCTGCAAATATTTGGACTTTTATCTTAATAAATAAATAAATAAAACCAACAACTTTAGAAAAAACAGGACAAAAACCACAACACTTAAATTGCACTTCCACGCATGACTTTTACATGACTGATGTACTACTATACAGTGCTAACATTCTACATTTTTGACAACATAGGAATTAGACAAAGTGAGTTAAAGTACATAAGGCACCTGAGTTTTCCATGAAACAAACTTCCTTGAAAAAGAGACATCATATTTTCCAGATTTAAAAAAAAATCTTATAGTTTTACCTCACTTTCCTATTTTAGAAAGATGACACTAAACTACTGAACTAATTACTCTAAACCTACAGAACTATTACTGCAGTGGAGGAAATATACAGTGCATTTTGTAAGCTCGTCCAAGAAGGAACAGAAGATGCAGCCCATCTGCTCAGCAGATTCTTGTGTTACAGTCTGACTGAACAAACCCCTATCTCCCTAAGCAGAAATTCACCACAGCCAGAAGAGCTGAAATTTAGCTTGTGAAATGGGACCTCCACTCTGCACCAAGTGACTTTCAAAGGTAGCTCTGAGGTTGGTATGTTATTCTATTCTTTATTTTGCATACAGTTCAATATTGACTCTCAACACAGCAGCACAGCCTACACTGCTACAGTCACCGCTCCACAGACCACATTGCTTCTATTACTCTTCAAGCTATGCAGAATAATATCCTCCTCTGCTGCCATTTGGCTGAGCCACAAACATCCGAACCGAGACATGTGAGATGTCTGATGTAACTCACCAGTTTTAACATGAAGTGCTTCAGCTATTTTGCACTGTTACAGCACTCCATACATATCCCAAAAGGTCTCATCTTCATTTGATGCAGAACTATTCTTTGTCCAGGCGGCAAGCCTGTGACTCACTGTCTTCTCTCCAAGCTGTCCGACTGGTTAGCTTACTAAACTTATTACTATTAATAAAAATAACAATTTCTCAATTTCATTCCACAATGTGAAGATCAACTAAAAGTATTTCTGGCATTCCCTGACTTTAAGCATTGGTGTTTGGCATGCTGAGGACTCACTGATTGCTACAAGGAAAAGCAAGTCCAGATGATCCTGAGATATTATTTATACTACCTAAGATACCAATGCATCTCTAATTAGACAAACCTAGTTTTAGCTCACAAAAACACCAACATGAGCAAGCCAAAAGGAACTAATCTGTCAACACTAAGATTAAATAACATAGTGAATTACCTGCATTACTTCCAAGGCAAGTACAGGAGCCTGATACTAGCTGTCAAACAACAGAGTCAAATAGATGGTTGACACATTTTGCTTCATTTTGAGTTGACTTGAAGGTCCAGTCCTTCAACCCTCCATAGAAATGTATGAAATTCTACCTCTCCACAACAGCAATACTGTGGTAAGGGAATTATTACAGCATTATTAGACACCCCATTCTGAAACAGATCCTGCCCTGGATCTGTTTTTAGGGTACATGAGTCACCTGTTATTAAAAAGAAAAATTTAGAAAAAAGAAAATATCCAAGCCCTGCTGTCCACTATAAACAAGCTTTTTCTACATCACTGTGCATCCAGGTGCTCTTTTTCAAGCAGCTACTCCATGTTCAGTGCAGGTTTTTGTAATAAAAATTGTAAATATGATGAATATCCCCCCCCCCAATAATCACATCACACTTTAGAAAGAAAGGCTGGCCTTCAACCTCTGATGCTATGCCCAGCTCACATGGTCTCCAAAATAAAGCCATTTCTCTATCTCTTTACTTTCTGGCTCTAGTAGACAGAGAGAACTTAATTTCATCCACCACACCAAAGCCAAGACCATCATTATTGCACACAGAAAATATCAATGATAACAGTTTATGTAATAAGGAAACAAACCTTCACTAATGCCTAACAGAAAAAGGCAGAGAATTCTACAGTTTGGGGAAGAATTAAAATATTGCATCATTCTCTCAGCTGGGCACATTTCAGTTTTCCCCTCTACAATTTGCACTTTTCATGTTCTTTTAATCATTAAATGTCACTGTGCTATGCACACCATAAAGACGAACTTCATGTTGTTATGCTAATGCTCAACACCAAGCAAGGGACGGGAGAAAGGAAAAAGAACAAGCAGGTGAAGCCAGAGGGAAGCCCTCACAGAAACAATCCAAAAGCTTCGTTTGGCAGGCTGGGCAATAGTAAAACATGACAGGTGACAAGACAGATTTACCTGTAATAGGGATCACTCAACAGGTTTATAATAACCTCTGCGCATTCGTGATAGACTTACAAGAGCAAATCACGTAAACCAGGAGTGTTAATTTTATTGGAAATAATAAACCGAAAGAGTTACTGGCTTGACCATGCAAGCCACTTACTCTATCACACACAGCTCTTCAGCTTGAAAAACGAAGCAAAACCACCCAAAATTGGAATTAAGGGAATTCAGTCAGCCTCAAATCAAATAAATCTCCAGTGACACAAGAACCAGAGAGAAAGATAATTATGATAAGCCTACAACTTTCCAAAATCCATTAAGGAATTCAAGACGACAAAAAAGCAATTAATATGCAAGAAGCAATTTGTGAAGAGAGGGGGAAAAAACCCAACATTCAAGCCACACTGCCCAATACAGGAAGGCCAATGCTACAGAAGCACATTCATTTTTCTGAGTCATGCATTTACATTTTAAAATCCTACCTATGGTATCTTACAACAATTGTTCTCTGCACTTAAAAAAGGTATGTTTAAAGACATAGTCTTCATATGAATTCTTCTGCAGGTTGTCTTTAAAAAAACCCTTGCTGATTTCAGTATTTTGAATGCTAACATAGAAAAGACAGCGGAGCACCCTGCTGATGTTCTCACACTTTCCTATTCACAGTGCATATTACCATTATGGGTTCTGAATTTCTTGTTGAGCACTGTGGAGAGCCATCACCTACAGCACACGGCAGTACCTGGACTGATGCTTAGGTCTGCAGGGGAGACTAGATTCTGTAAATACAAGGACTTCCTTCTTGTCTGGTAACCTCATACCTACTGCTGCATTACTAGAAAGTTCTCATCTCATGCAAGTTTAGTTACACCAAGCTTTGAAACATGAGAAAAATTGCCCTCACGGAAGAGTTCCTGCTCTTCCATGAGAAGACATACTGTTATTATTGTTAACAGAAGCTTGCACAAACATGTAAAGTTCAAGCAAGGATACGGAAAGTAATTGATTAAAGAGGTAAACTAGAAGTCAAAATCTGGATGGGAGCTTCTGGGTTCTTTCAACTACCCTAAGGACTCCAAGAGTCCTCTGCTAGGTCCACTCACTAACAGCAGCTACTCTCAACTTGGTAACAGTGAGAACAGAAGAGAGATGCTTACATGTATTTTGATTTGAAGGCTCATGAGAAGTACTGCATTCAAAAGGAGCATCCTTAAAGACTATTTCAAATTCATACTAATTTAACAGGCTTAGGAAAGATGTTAAAATGGACTTAGAGGCATCAACTTTTCAGATCCTCAAGCAATGCAGATAAATGAGATTATTCATTGTTAACTATTGCTATCAGATATGAGAGAACGGATCCAAATAAGACATAATAAAGATGAAGTGCTTTTTCCTTACGAATAAGTAGGCTAAAATCACCACAGATCATTAAGTATAAAAAACCCGAAAGCATTAGCTCTTTCCTAAGGAAGAAAAAAAATAAATCTGCCATTTCTTTAATCATGTTGGAAACACTTACTTAAAAAAAACCAACCAAAAACCAAACCAAAACAACAATGAACTACTTATTTTTCAATACCTCCATTATCTTATTGCTACTTTAAACACATAAAACCTTCAAACAGTGGCTTACTTGTGGGGAACTTTTGTCTTTTAAATGAATAATCCAGAAGATTAATACAACATTTTGCTTTTTAAAACTCATCAGCTGTAGCATCCTGACAACCATCATCACAAATGAAGAAACATAACTATGCTGCCCCACCTCCCGCCTGTTGTTTTATTGAGATGTAGTAAGAACAAGTCAAACCATCAAAGATGTCACATTCTCCAGCCACGGTGAGGAAGAAAAATCTGCAGAGCCTGCAGCTCTACTACACAAAGTCCCACTTAAAAGTGGTGATGCCTTGTAAGCAGAGTACAGGAAACATTATTTCCACTCACTAATAGAGAAAGAAGCATGATGGCTGTCAACTTTTATTTAAGAATAGCTAGGTCACAACATGCAGTGAAAGCAGAAGTAATACTTATTTCACTTGATGCAATGCCTAAGCACTTCAAGCAGGGATGCTGACCCTTCACATAAGGGATTTGACCAGTGTGCTAGATGTAGAGCACAAGCTCTACACAAAACTATCCATGATCTGAACACTCCAGAGCAGCAACATGTAACGGATTACTCCTCCTCATGGTTTTATTTGCAGATATTATGACCTATGTTGACAAAACAGTTGCCCTAAGCTGCAACACAGCCTCTTCCCTGGATGCTTTCTGAAGAATGTGCTCTCTGAAAGCTACACACATTGGTTTTCACCCTCTCAATTATGGGGCAAGAAACCTTTTAAATCCGATGTATCTTGAACAACTAGATTTCACTTCACTTGTTAACACTGAGAGGTTGAAAGAAACTGCACCATTGAAAACGGAGCACAAAATACAGCTGACATCAGGCATTACCTTAAACCCCTGTTCTTATCCCCATGTACAGGCGAAGATACTATAAAGCAGCCAACAGCTGCCTTCCTATTTCCTACCTTCAACATACTCCCTTCATGTTCACCGTCCCACTTCCAGCCTTGCTCAGTTGCTGAAAGCAGCAGCAGCTCAGAACACCAGCTGCAGTGACTTTGGCAGAATTCCTTGAAAACGCCAAGGGCAAAGTAAGAGAAGAATAAAAAAATGCCCTGAAAGTGCATCACAGAGTTGAAATACCCAAGTAGGAAAGCCTCCAGCTTCGTGTCAGCCTTGAGACCATCTCAAACACTACCCTCATACATAAAGTCACCAAGAATTAATTAGTGCTTTCAATCTAGACTAGCTGAAAAGGTCAGAGACTCACATTAGAGCTTAGGGTCTTTCTCCTTCCAGGTGGTAACCACTACCTTCCAGCAAAAGACAAGCTTAACAGCAAGCTATAAGCAAACAGCTTTCCCCTAGCTCTCTCCTTGCCCACGAGCTCAGGAAGGTAGGCACAGCTTCCCAGCATTTGCTGACATGTCAGGAGGGTTCAGCTTAAAACCGCACAGCAGCACAGTGCTTGGCTCCAGAAGCCCTGGTAACACTCAAGAGAGGACACAGCAGCTCCCTTGCTTGTGTCCAGCCTAGGCTTAGCCAAGTTAAGCATTCGTCATCACGCCCAGTCTGCAGTGGTGAAGGTACTCCGCTCAATGCAGGATCTGAAACTGAGAATTCATTGAAAACAAAGTGATTACAAGTATTACATTCCCAGCATGTAAACACATAACAATGGGTCTTTATTGACAGCAGAGCTCTGTATCAGCAAATCACCCATAACCACATGACTTTGAAAACCAACTAAGAGTCCCTCAACTCATTCCAGTCAACAGCACAGCTCTCACTTCTGCTGACATGGCCATGTTATCTTTCATCCTTCCTCTCTCTAGGGTCAGCCAGAGTACATTATATGGTTCTTCCCTCTTCTAGTATTATACAGAATATCATCCGTTACCACCAGCATAGGTTTTTATTTGCATGTGTTACCAACCATAAGAAGCGCTGAAGTTGTTTCAAGGTAACTAAGAGTATCATCAGAAGAACACATACTTAGTTTCAGATATATTTTTATTTTCTTTAGTTAATAAGATAAGTTAAGATAGCTTTTCTTCTAGATGCATTCACTGCAGATCACACAGCCTTTAGCACTGACCTCAAGCTGACCCAAGTCACTTGGTCTCAGTTACCGACCTCTGAACAGACCGACTTCCTGAGGGAATGCTCAGCACCTATTACGGGCATCTGCAAAGCCTGCCTTACTTCCCTTTAATATATATAAAAATATATATACACACACACACTTTTACAGAAAACATCGTATCTTCAAACATGAAAAGCATACAAAGTAACTCATCACATGATATAGACATTACTCCATCAACATAAAAAGTTTTTGAAAAGTGAACTCAGTTGTGTCAAATCATAATAAAACCCATTTCCTATGTTTCAGAAGTAAACTACAGCAATGAGCTTATCCCAGGCTCCAAAGAGCATTAAGTACTGGCAAATTATCACATAGGGATTTTTTTCCTCCCATCTCTCTCTTGACCTTGGCAAACATCTGTTCACCTTACTGATTTTCAAATGCAAATTACTGTGAGAATTTTAGTTCTTCAACAATTTCTCAGCTTTTAATAGGAAAAGCAGAGTTATTTTTCACCAGGTGTGTCCTTAAACACTCACAGTGAATTGAATTCCATATCCATGCCTTTCACCGTCTCAGTAAATCTTCAGAATACATTTGCCTGACAAGTTTAGAGTCTACAACACACATTTCTTCCCACACTGTATAGCAAAATAAATTAAATGCAGGTTTGTTTTAAATGTCAAGCCATCTTAGCCTTTTCAAACAAGTAGGGGATTTTATACCATTTTTTCATTTTTGCAAGGTTTCAGGGTGGTTGTGTCACCAGACCTTTTCGTTCTGTTTTCACAGGACTTGAAAAAACTCTCTTCCTCACACAGATACTACATTCTGTCTCTAGCTCAGGCAACTTTCTCATTTCTAAGATACAAGCTGTCTAAACATGCATCTACCCACTCCTGATTCAATACTTTTTATTAAGAGCTGTCAAAAGCAATTAGCCTGAATAAAGAGATGCTATAAATCCATTTTAATGATCACATAACGGATGCACATTATTATACATAGATCAACATCTGAAGCACTAGAAAACTTTTGATTTCCTGCACTAGGGCTTGCATGACATAACATGGGAATGGAGCAGCAATATGAAGATGTTTTCAGAGGCAGCTATAAGGGAGGGACAAAACCACCACTAAGTTCTACGTTCAGGACTATTCAGGTCACTGGTAAAGATCACTGCATTGGGGGAAACAGAAGAAGCTTTAACAAGAGATGTCCAAACAACCTCTGAACCACTGCTGTTGAAGAGAAGACAGAATTAAAGACCTGCAGGAGTTCAGATCATACTTTCTGTGCTAGCGTCCTTCCAAAGCATGCTGAAAATCCGGGTCAGAGCTCTAAGGTAGACAGACCTAGAAATGTTCTTACAGTAGATTCCCCAAAAGGATACCTTTCCTCCTGCCCCAAAACAACACTATATGTTACTAGAAAAATTAAGTAGTCATTTTTAAAAGCCCAGGCAGCACAAAGCATCAAGGCCATTGGAGAGGCTGGTGCCATGGTGGACAGGACTTAGTGCCTGTAGCTCGTATGAAGCATGCCCACGCAGGGCTCACCCCATCCTCCTTCCCAGGAGGTGTATCCCTTGGGTATGTGGCTAGACAGACAGACTGCATTAATTCTCAAATGTTATTTCACAGCATGATAGAGTACACTACTTGGTTTTCCATTTTAAGACGGCAAGCTTGTTAAAAATAATCAGTACTTTTGCCCAGTCATGACCTGCCCAGTGTTGGCATTGCTTAACTCAAAACACACCACTAAGTAAAGCAGAAACTTTAACCAGTGGTGTTGAAAAATAAAAAATAATTCTGTAAATCTAGACTTGGGGATATGGGACTATTTTTACCGTACTATCTGTATCTTATAGTGTGCAAAGTCAGTAGGGGGAAAAAAAATAAATTACAGAGTCATTTACTATTGCTAAAGTTTTATGTAAGGCTCACTTGAGCGGTATAACAACAAACTATTATGAAAGTGAACACCCCAAATCAATGTTGTTTACCAAATAGCTTCTAGACCAGCACTCAAGCACTCCTTTCTTCATTCATTATTCTACAGAAAACAGTACATAGCTATAAAACCTGCACTGCTCCAGCTCCCATTCATCTTTCACAAACTCCACGTGTCCAGCACAACATGAATAAACCCAAGCATTTACTCTTGGAAGGGATCAGTTTTACATGGGTGATGTTTTTATTCTGAACCTGCACATATAATTTGTTCTCTGTATTATCATATAAAAATGCATGTATGCAAAAGAAAGGTAAGAAGTTCTTCCTCTCTCTTTGCACAGGCCAGTTCACAACGGACAGAAAGTGGAAGCCTTCTGCCACAACACAACATGTCTTTTATGCCACTAGTAAAATGGGACCAGCTGTAATGAAAATGCTCCCTACATCAACAGGTTCCTTCAGAGGAAACCAATTCAGGCTCTTCTCCAAGAGCAAACACAGTAAGAAAGAGGGGGACAAGACTGAGAGGATGCCCAAGCATGGGAAAGGAAAGGGCTTCTGCTTTTTTTCCCCCCCTTTTAGCCTACTCCACCTTCAAAAGCCTAATCCAGGCAATTCTTTTGACTCTTTAAAGGTGGAAAGAAAGAGTAAAGCATCACAGAAAGCATTTGGTACTAGGCAATTTGAAACACTGCACTCAGTTTTGAGAACTATTTATTATGGTTAAACATACTGAGGAAGAGCAAACACAAAGACACAATCAATTTAAATGTTCGCTGAGCTTCAAGGAATACAA
Source organism: Actenoides lindsayi (assembly GCA_025331215.1). NCBI lineage: Eukaryota > Metazoa > Chordata > Aves > Coraciiformes > Alcedinidae > Actenoides > Actenoides lindsayi. The sequence continues at coordinate 8,067 of WTSP01010740.1, read as the reverse complement.
AAATAAATGCAAGACCTGGAATGAAGTGGGCTGCCAAGAGCTAGATTCAGGAACTATAATCAGACTCCATGGAAAAAATGTTTAATTTATGTTCCACTCAATTTTATTTATTCTTTTTCAAATCAACCTTTACAACCAAGACATCAGTAAGGAACATCACATTTTCATCAATACTGACACATTTCTGCATTAGTCGGCTATCAAAGCTGACCTTAATACAATTACGCAAAATAATTTCCTTCCCAAACTGAGCATCTCATTTTCACAAACTCATTGAGGCCGTGAAACCAAACCTAGTTTGAATTGCCAGCAATTAAATCCTTGCTTTAAAGTTCTAAGGAAAAGTACATCTCACATACAACAGATCTACAAAACACCTACAGAAAGGATTTTATTCAAAATATTAATTTGTTTTCTTGGATCTGTAGTCTCCTTCCACATCAGTCTTAACTGATCTAAGTTACTTTCAGTAATAACAAAATTGAAGAATAAAAGGCAGTATTACTCCCTATAAAAATCAGTGCATAGACTGTCTAAAAACACATCTCTGACCTTTGGGCAGAGGAGAGGGGAGAAGAGGTAGACAAAAAGAAAGTAGACAGCCTTTTACTTTTGCTGCACAAATAAAACTGCTATAATGTATACATCAGGTACAGCAATGACAACTCCAACTCATACAACAGCTAAATCCACTGGAGAACACAGACCTCTAGCCAGTTTGCCAAGGATGTAAGTTAAAGAGTAATATTATTTTCTTGCTAACAAAACAAACAGTAACCTCAGGATAGTGTCCCACACCAACTCAAGAGGTGAAGCGTGAAATGTTCCTCACCCAACCAGACCAACACACTGGTGAAGAGAATGCCTTGTTTCCCCAGAGAATAACCATGCTTCCCCAGGAAACCATCTGCCACTGAAGCTACAGAAACTGCTTACAACATTTTAACCACTTACGAGTAAAAACACTCATCTCAAGACCGACCAACCCCAAGTGGATTTTCTGTTGACTCCTTGTTCCAAATAACGATGCTGACTATTAGACAATCCCAGGAACTGCTAGCTTCTTAAGGTCAGGACAGTGATGAACTAGGCCACCAATCCAGCTGGGAAGCCTGCTCTTCTTTCACCAGGAGGGTGACAACAGATTACAAGCTACCACACAAATGTAACTGAAGTACATGTACATATGGATTACGTAGATTTGTTGGGTTTTTTTTACAGAAATGTTATCCCTTCTTCTAATTCTCCATTCAGTTTATCACAAATGAATTAGGAAAAGCAGCAAATAAACTTGTCTGCGGTCAGGCAGGCATCAAAACACTCAGAGTAAGCCACAGTATGCGAATGTAACAAGATCACGCAGAGCAACATTTGATCTGATCACACCGAGGCTGAATCGATTAGGAGGCATCCGCAAGCTCCTGAGCCGGCAATAGATGAGATGGAGCAGCCATAGTACAGCAACACACTGCAAGAGTCTGTGCGAAACCCATCTGTCAGCAAAAATAGAGGTGGCCTAATTAACACCAACTTGCAGTGAGGACAACATGAAGAAGTAAAAACAAGTATGCCTCACACAGTGAAAACACAGCCTTCAAATAATTAGGAACCTGAAAACTGAAGACAATCTAGAGACAAGGAAGCAAACTATACTCTAGTGAACCTTTACAATACCTTACCACCCTGCCTGTTTCCACCAGGGTCCAGCCAGGGGCTCACCCCAGGGTTGCTGTGCTGCCAGTGTGGTACTGGGCAAACTGCAGGCTGCATCAGCTACTAACTGGTGGCAGCCCCAGCATCAAACTCACCTGGCGTTCTCACAACCAAGTCAAAAGGAGCCTGGGTCCATCTCCAGCCAGCCATCGGAATGAAGTTTCCCATCCCGAAATTTCCATTTGCACCAGAAAATTTTTTGGCAGTAATCCTGTGTGTTACCACCAGAGGTTTCAACTCATTTCAGCAAACATACAAGGTGTTCAAAAAACTGGAGTGTTTTACACAGCGTTGGGTAGTATGCAGATTCTATGCTTATATTGCTATGGAAAAGGGAAAGTGTGGGAAATCAATTTAATCCACCAAATTCATCTAAGAACAGGCTTCAGGACAGTGATAAAACTAACCTGGCAGTAGCATTATCCCTTACACTGGTTCAAGCTGCAAGTACTCAAAAAAAATGATCCTCTTACAACAAGGAAACAGAGACTGAAGCCACCCAGTCAAATGGTTCCTACTACTTCTCATTTACATTCATTTTAATTTCAGCTATGGCAGAAGAGTAAGATTACTAGCAATGCCTACTGTACAAGTGTTGGCTTAGTTCAAAGCTCAAGACTCAAACCATCTTCAAGTTGTTCTTGCACAATTACTGCATCCCACAAGACTCTAAAACTCCAAAGCTTAAGCACAGCCTAGAACCTTACAGACAACAATGTCATGTTTATTTTCAGGGCACTTTCCTCCCATTTCAGGATGAACTCGACACAGAAGAAGTGACTAAAAGGACAATTCTCAGGCTGGCAGGACCCTCCCTTCCCCTCAAAGCTGGCATGTTTATTTGTCCTCCACCCCCAAAACTAGCCATCTGTGATCTCTACTATCCCGGATGACTTGCATATGATGCTCTTCACTCCTTGAGCAGCAGAATGCCCTGAAGCAGCATGTGCAGGCTAGACAGGCTGGGCCTGCCTCAGACCCTCACACCCTGCTCTGCCACCACGCCTGTATCCATCAGAGTGTGTGACTGATACTATTTGCCTCGACATCATCATAAAACATGGAGCAATACCCTCAATAAATCACAAGTGTTGAAGCTGCAAGAGAACAGCCTCGTGTTATGCATTAATTCCTAAAATGAAATATAAATAAGAAGGTTTTCATCTCAGCATTCCAGTATACTTACATGTAGAAGTCCAGCTATCAAATCAAGCATTTCCTCCAGGTCATCAAATCTCACATCTGTTTTTTCTATATCCTGGATCAGAAACAATCTCAGTCTAGGTTTCACTAGGCTACTCAAATCTAATTGGGGCACCTGGACAATTGCACAAATATATATATAAACCCATTGTGACTACTGTCTAAAGCCCTTGCCTCATTCTCTTCATTCTTGCAATAATGCCTCAGTTCCTGTCAATATCAAGCCTTAACTTCACGCTATTTGTACAAAAGCAACTACGTGAACTTGGGTTTGCAAGATTTCTGCTCCTATAAATTTGCAAAGACCATCCTCTAGAAAATTCAGACCAAAGCCAGCAGCCCAGCTTTCAGTGCTAAGGAGTTAAGACATCCCCCTCCAAGATGGGCAGAATATCTAACTTTTCAGCTTGTCCCCATTAAAAACGACAACTCAATCTTTGCTTTTTGTCAGACAATTCCATGCATTTGCCTTCCACTGCCAACTTAACACACTGCAACAGCAATTCCAGCAAACATCTGAAAACCATGAGTAAAAGAAATGCTTTGATGAGAGTATTACTGCATCCATTAAAGTTTATCACACTTCTGAGAACACTGCCCTCTTTCTGCAAAAGAAAACCCTGCCACTCAGATGAGAGCTGCCATATCCAGCTGTTCCTCTTCATACTCTTACAACTCCAATCTCTCTTTATTTCTAAGGCCCTGACACACAGCAGAATGCAGCCCAGCAGCATCTCTGTCAGCATGACTTATTTTCAATTACAGGTAAGACAGAACATCTCTTCCAGCAATAACAATGATCGAGGAAGACACGCTGGAAATCGGTGCTACAGTGGGTAGAGACGTGTGCATGCTATACACACAGCTTCCCTAAGCACATTTCAGCTTCAAGATACGCAATGAATAGTCAGCGAGGCATATTCTTCAATTACACTTGGTCATTTATCCCATCTGCAAGATGAGGTTTGCAATTGGCCCTTGTTTAACTTCACTGTTTTAAGTATCTACCATGGGTACACCTGATACTTTATTAGCAGAGGAGTATTTGAAAGAACAGATTTCACATAATGTACATTTGTATCCCATTCCCAGCAGACTAAAAAGCAAAGCTTTGTTGGTGATTAAGAAAGAATTAGCATATTTACCAGTGAAACATCAAACTGGGACTGTCACGAAGATGACAATCCCTGGCCACGGTTTACTCTTTTTGTGTTGCGCACCTTGATCACTTTTGCATTTCCAAGCATCATGCTGGGAAACACCTACAGCAGTTCAGCAGTTGCTGAAGGAAGACATGGCAGTTCTGACCAAACCTCTCCTTTCGAGACCTTTGATTGTAAAATTTTTACATGTTACCAAAAAAAAAAAAAAATAATTCCATGAAGGAACATGAGCAAGTTACTCATTAAAAGTTTTTGAACTTAAAGAAACTGTGATATCTATAGTCCTTCTTAATTTTATGTATTGAGCAAATCTAAAAAAAAAATAAAAATAAATGGCAGCTGGAAATCCTTAACAGATTGTTAGCTCAAGAAAAACACAAGGATAAGCAGCATTTTAATTAGTTTGTAAAAAAATCTGAAAAAAGTGATGGTAGAGCATTATCATCATATTTTTCTGCAAGCCACCTGTATCTGACCATATATTAATTATAAATGGGCAATATTAATAAAAGGTAATGAAGAACTACTTCAACTCAAATGTAACAACTAACTTGTGCTGCTAAACCTAAGCGTGTTGTTCTAAGGAAGAAGTGAAAGATGAAATATAATTCATGTGCTCAGTGAAGAAGACATAACAGCATAGTACTGAGTAGTAATTTACCAGCATCACAACTTTCAGCAGAAGAGCACAAAAATACAGATACACTCTTGGAAATCTGTACAGACCTAGAAAAATACAGTAAGGGTGGTTTATTTGGGGGCTGTAGCGATAGGATGAGCAGTAATGGCTTCAAACTGACAGAGGGTAGATTTAGATTAGAGATTAGGAAGAAGTTCTTCATTATGAGGGTGGTGAGACGCTGACACAGGTTGCCCAGGGAAGCTGTGGATGTCCCATCACTGGAAGTGTTCAAGGTCAGGCTGGATGGGGCTTTGAGCAACCTGGTCTAGTGGGAGGTCCTCCCGTCCCATGGCAGGGAAGTTGGAACTAAATGATCTTTAAAGTCTCTTCCAACCTAAATCATTCTATGATTTGTTTCTTTTTTGCAGTTGGATAATACTTTCTAGACATGCTTTTATTTGTTGGGTTTCCCATTCAGAGCTGGGAGTGTTCATATTTTCACGTCGACGTTAACATCTTCACCAAATAGGTAACAACACAGGAGATGACTTGGCAAGGATTTAAAAATTAAAAAAAAAAATAAAAAAAATTTAAAAAGCCCCAAGAAAACTTGAGATAGCCTTTGTATTTTAAAGTGAGTGATAATTTCTCTGAATTTCATGAGAGATTCCAAATAGTCAGCACTTAGAAAAAACTAAACCACCAAACCCACACCTGTATGCATACAGGTTAGGCATCATCAAGCTTCGCCAGCTTCACCCTACATTCAAACATAATTGCACAAACCACATCAAAATATTCTCTAAACACCCACTTTGCAGCCAAAAAAAGCAAGCAGCAGCTAACCCAAAGGAGGCAGGAGACTGCTCTTGCACTGCTTCTTTAAGTGACAAACACAACAACAAACCCCTTGAGGTTAGGAAGGGATGCTTGAGGAGCCTGGGTCCCAGCCACACACCCACTCAGCACATTTCCTCAGTGACAATCCATTCACAACAGCGGATGTGACCATACCCTCGGAGGAATGTGCTTGCAGATTGCATGAAGGAGTCACCAAGTGCTTTGTAAGACATATGGATTGCTTTAATCGCTCTTTTCCAAATGACCACATGCCTTTTTTTTGCCCCTATAGAAAGGGGAGAGGTGAAAAAAAACCATGATCTTCAAGCTGAACTTCTCTCTTTGCAAACACTGCTGAAGACCATATCCTCCATCCCCTTCATATGGGGCCTTAACAGAAGGACAATGGTATGTAACTGCAGCTTCTGGGTATAGTGCCCCAGTGCCTTTATTAGACAGGTGACACTGGGAGATAGGAGAGGCAGCAAGTCCTAGCACTACACCAACCAGTCACAAGGAAATATCAAAAGTAGCTTGATACTTGCATTTTTCTTTTCAGTGTGCACTGCTACCTTTCTGATTACGGTTCAGTGACTATGCTACCTCTGAAAAACCGAGTGTCCCCACAAGCTGTCACTGCTGGAAGACACTGTCCCTCCCACCATCTCTGTGGCTACAACATTAGACATAAAGAGGACCTGCCAAGCAGTCTGTTTCCACCAGTCCTTGTTGCATTGCACTTCCAGTAACACTTAGTCCAACGATGCGGTGTGGGTGTCTTGGAGGGGCCAGCACATTTCAGGCAGAACATCTTCTGGTTGGGCTCCACCATGGAAGAAGCCAGTCCACATGCCTCAAGGTCATCCTGCTGCACAGTGACGAGCCCAGCAAGTCAGCCCATCAGCACCTTCTCCTTGCATACACTTGTGATTTGGACATAAATGCTAATATAGGCACAGCACAAAGCCACCGACTTGAATCAAAATGGAACACCAAAATCGGGCTCATTGAATTCCTTGAAATCGAGCCACTGCACCAACCCACCCCATACCACAACACAAATCTGCTCCATCCTCTGTGCTCACTGTGATATTTTCCTCTTCAAGGCTTAATGTGTCTTTTCAAGGGGGTTTATCAACTGATAGCAGCACGTGCCACATAGCCAGTCATGGCTCAGCACGACTGCTTCCATCTCCCAAGAGGCTCTAAAAACAGGTGCAGGAAATGCCCATCCTAGTCCAACAGAGCTAGGCTTATGGAAGCTGGCCTTTTTTCTTCACTTACTTTTGCCTAGGACCTATCAGACCTGCTGGCAAAATGGAAGCCACTGCCTTATAGAATAAACTTACTCCAAACTGGTAACTGTTGGGGGAGAAAAAAAAAAAAAAAAAAGAGTCTCCCCTCAAAGCCATAATAACTGTTCAATACTATCAGGAGTGCCTCATCTCCTAAAAGTATGAGCAAAGTTGAAAAGAAGATGCGGCCAATAGGGGAACTGCCTTGACAGAACCTACTCCTTAGTCCAGCATCACTTCCCCAGGAGACGGGAATCAGTAGGCACTCACCCCTACTTCAGAAGAACATAATCTTCAGAGCTAAACTTCATTAAGAGAAAATTGTTTCCTCAGAAAAAAATATCTGTGTGGGAACTGTATGTACTCGCACACGGGGAAGGGAAGACAACAAGTCAAGTCAAATACACCCACATGCTATCGCAACCCAAAAAATTAAAGCAGGATGGCAGAAAAGCCATCCCTGCAGAGGGCTCAGGACAGCAGCTTCTGGAAGACAGTCATAGCACACAGCAGAAACCTGTGGCTTGCACAACTTTGAGAATGAGGACTGAAGAAAGGAGGCAGAGACCAAGAAGTGGAGGTGGCAGGCGTAGCAGTGATGGCACAGAGGACACGTCAAGCAGATTGAACACAAGTTTGTAAGACTTTCCAGCATCAAAGCCAACACAGGCATGTACTGAGCATCACCTTTCCTAGCAATAATTACTGTAAGCAAAGAGCGTAATTTTAATGCATCTTTCCCATCTCCTCCCATCATTAAAAATTGGGAAGAGAGAGAAATCCACCCCGAGACATGGGCGTGTCTGCTAACCCAGCATTAACAAAATATTTGCTGTATGTGTACCTTCAAGTACAACTGGGCTACATATTTCAAACAGTTTCAAGCCATCAAATCCATTCTCTAACTCACAATTAGTTCTGCAGATAACTCCATCTACTACACATGTTGGGGGGGTGGGGAGGGTCTTAAAAGATTTATGTACATGGATCTACAATCCACCTGGGCAAAAAACCAAACAAAACAATAACCATCATTATGTAAAAGCATGCACTTTTCTGTAAAAGAAATAAAACTGTGTATAACAAGTGCAGTATCTATACCCATGTCCACAAAATTAAACTAGCCTATTGGGGATCTTATTAATGTTTATAACTATCTGAAGGGTGGGTGTCAAGCAGAAGGGGCCAGTCTCTTTTCAGTGGTGCCCTGTGATAGGATGAGAGGTAATGG